>JYDV01000008.1:180000-262040 GCA_001447645.1 Trichinella pseudospiralis | reverse complement strand
TCAGGTGTTTTGCCATCTTCACTGATGCGATGGTCTTCCGCAGCAATTTGATCCCTCATTGGAGTCATTTCCTTTGTTCCTGGTTGGTGCAATAATCTATGATGCTTTAGAGTACAACCCGCTTCACCACAGGGTTTTCTTCGGGAGCACCGATTGGCCAGATGACCTTTATAGAGGCAATGATAACACAGTCCTCGCTTAGAGCACAAACTCCATCGCTCATCTGGCGTCGCTCTTAAAAATTGATCACACTGGAAAATGGTATGCTCACCCTTACAGACAGCACAACTGTTTAACCGAGGTTCAATTTTTGCCTTCAATGCAGTGGTCGTAGTCACTCTTTCAGCGGTCGCAGTTGTTGTCATGGATTTCGTTAATCTGAGTTGGCCCAACGTCTGCGTCTTGACAACTGACTGTTCTATCCGCACTTGTTTTAGTACGAAGGAGAAAAACATATCCAAATCTGAAGCTTTCGTCTCATCCGTAAAAATTTCTTCTTCCCATATTTTACGGATGACGATGGGAAGCTTTAATTTAAACAGCTCCATCAAAATTTCTGCAGCAGTTATTTGGGATGAATTCAAATCCTTCCCTAACGCTCCCAATGAGCGTACATGCAGATTGAGTTTGTCATGCAATACTTGTAACTTCTCTGCAGAAATTTTCACGCAGGGTTCTACTTCTAACAATTTTCTGATATGGCTTTAGATTACCACATCTTTGCGACCAAATCGGTTCTTCAAAATGGCTATTGAAGCGGGGTAATTGGCTGCTGTGAGCGATAAACCATTTATCGCTGCAAGAGCAGATCCGCTAAGACTCGAACGTAAATAGGAGAACTTAGCAGAGTCACTGATATACCTCCGCGTGTGGAGACAGTCTTCAAATTGCTCCCAAAAGGCGGTGAACTCCAATACATTGCCATGAAACTTTGGTAATTCATGCCGTGGCAGACGAACGCTGACGTTGACGTCACTTCCGTTCTTCACAATTTCCGCCTTCTTTCCATCGGTCATTTCCTCGATGAAATCTTCCGCAATAGAACGGATCTCCAGAATTTCCTGTTCGAGTGTTCGGAACTCGTCAATTTCTTTTTCTAAGTCATCCAGACTCAGTCCTTCTTCCAACTCTTCTTGGAGAAGTTGTACCTTGTCGAACTGCTTCTCAAGTTCCTTCAATGCATTCCGAACCATACTTCGCGATGCATTGTCAGTGCAAAGCTGACGAATTTCCTGCATCCATTTAAGCAGTCGAATCTTGTAGCCAGCTTGCTTTTTCCTCAGATTTTCAGTCTTCATATTTCAACCTTAAACTGAAATTCTGTCAAATGAAAATTACACAGCAGTTCCAAGTCGTATCAAGCTGTCTTCTATGTCTTCCGCGGTTCCCGGCTCGTGGCACCAATAAAATGTAGGAATTGGGTTCAAAAATGACAATCAAGTAAGGTTTCCAGTAGAGTTCTTGCCGCAATTTACAAATGATTCAGCTGAACAAGAACAACCGTTAAGAGATTGTCCTTCGCAGAGATTCAATAAGCCCGATTCCTATCACAACCTCTTTATTGTCTCCTGGATTACTCGAGTAATATATAAATATTTACTCAAACGTAATAGAAACAGACTAGCACAAGGTTTAAAAAGTCAAAACTAAGAAAAGCTACGGAAGTAAACACAGAATAGCAGATATCAAAAGGTCACAATACACAGAGTTAAGCCGAGTCCATCACACACTCGCCCACGCACACGTCTCTACTGTAAGTCTAAAAGATAATCAGGTATATGTCTATCGTTTTATTGTTTACACTGAACATGTGAATGCAGTAATTGTTACGTGTCGGCCTGCGTCCGCCACAAACTCAAGAAGAACTTTCTTAACATGATGAATTCTTTCCACGTTATGTAAAACATTAAGTTTAACCTGTGAGTAATTAAAATGCAATGAAAAGTGCTTTTGATGTTGTAGTTCTTAATTTAATAAACTATAAATTTCTACGAAATTAAAAATAAATCATTCAATCAACTTGTGATATTTATAATAATTTACGTATT
Organism: Trichinella pseudospiralis; assembly: GCA_001447645.1. NCBI lineage: Eukaryota > Metazoa > Nematoda > Enoplea > Trichinellida > Trichinellidae > Trichinella > Trichinella pseudospiralis. The sequence continues at coordinate 259,992 of JYDV01000008.1, read as the reverse complement.
TATTTAGATCATGCTACAGCTTCAAGTAAAATAATTTACTCAAGTTTACTGTAGCTTTATTTTGTTCTTTATTATTTTTGTACGGTATCCAACTATTCTTTTGCAAAAATTTTGTTGCTTTTGCGATGGTGAGTTGTTTAATTTGTAATAAAAGTAATGCTACTTTATGATGAGATTTTAGGTAAACATACCAAAAGTGAGGCGAACGTTTTGCAGTGGGACGTGCCGAAGGCACACTATTCACAAAGTGACGCAGTATAAGAAAGGAAAAGAATCGGTTTTTTCTCAAGGTACTTTATTTTTTAATTACTCTTTTCATTTGTTAAAATAAAATTTTTTGCATAATACGAGATAAGTTTATTTTTCATTCGTTGTCAAAAAAGAAATATTCCATTTATCGAAAATAAAAATGCTTATGAGAGAATGTTTTTGCGTTGTTGTTTGAAGTTCAAATTCTTATTTGGCACTATTTCAGGTCGTAGGCGTTACGATCGCAAGCAGAAAGGCTACGGTGGCCAAACAAAGCCTATTTTTCGGAAAAAGGTTGCGAATTTGAGTTAATCTTTGATGCTGATTTTGAAATGTTTCAGGCTAAAACAACCAAGAAGATCGTGCTGCGCATGGAATGTAGCGAATGCAAAACTAAAAAGCAGTTGCCTATTAAGCGTTGCAAGCATTTTGAACTGGGTGGTCAAAAGAAAACAAGAGTAAGTATTGAATATCGTCAATCAGTGCGCTGCTGTTGTGTAATATTTATTTTTATTTAAGGGCCAAATGATTCAGTTTTAAAGTGTTTGCTGTTATTTTTTTTGGATGAAAAAGGAAATAAATTCTACATGCAGTAGTAGTTGTTGTTGATTTTCAAATTTAATAAAACTAATCAATATTGTGTGTAATGATAACAACAGCTGGGCAAGTTCAGATTCAGAAGTTCAAAGAGAGAGCTTCTACATCATTTGGTCATTTACTTTTTTATTGTTCAAACGTACACATAAAATTAACATAAAACAGAACTCAGAAATGGCGAAAGAAAGATAAGACAAAGAATGATCACACTCGATTTTGACCATGTCGGCGGTAGAGTTCGTCGACGACATTCTCCAATACTTGTCTGCTGAAGTTCGCCTGCGGATACTGCATAAAATGTACAAAAATAGAGAGAGAATGATGAATAAATAAAAAGAAAAAACAAACAACTTCACCTGCTCTGAAATTTGCTTCAACCATTTCTGCATTGAATTTCCTGTTCGATTGGCGATGCGAAGCAACTTGCTGCGAATTTCTGTAGTGACCAAGGCGTTGATTGATGAAGAATTGTTGACTGAAAGATTTCCAAATTGAACTGAAGCGAGAAAATTTGTTCCAATCATTCAAACTGAACTCGACAAAACAATGAAGCAAGATGGAAAAATGATTTTTTACTCACCACAAGGCGCGGGTGTCAGATTTGGCATCTTCTGCACTTCCGGTACCATTGTGTCCACCATCTGTATCATCAAATCGGATGATGTGGAGGAAATTACAGAATGCGGCGGTAGCAGCGACGGCGGCGGTTGCTGTTGCTGCTGTTGCTGCTGCTGCTGTTGCTGCTGCTGCTGTTGCTGCTGCTGCTGTTGCTGCTGCTGCTGTTGCTGCTGCTGCCGTTGCTGCTGCTGCAGATGCCGCACTAATTCTTGGTGTCCTGCCATCATTCTGGACAACAGGGGTGGTGGCGATTGACGAAACTGCATGCTCGGGTCGGCAACTCTGCCTTGTGGGAAAGTTTGCATCCTGGGGATATCGGTCTCCGGCATGCGTTGTTGCTGCACACCACCGACTGAGAAATTTGGTAGCAGCGGTGATGGCGCATAAGCCACAGAAGAGGTGTACACCAACGGAGGAGCAATGCTGTAATTCAGTCCCTGTTGCGCTTCGAGCTGCTCTTTGGCTTCTCTTTCCCGTTTTCGCTCGTCTTCGTATTCGCGCCAAGCCGACTTCAGCTCTTCTTCAGTTAACTTTTCCTCTGCAATATTTTTCAACAGTGAATCGTGTTCAATGTACCGGCCAATCCATTTCGAAACGTCGCAAAGCAAATCTGCCAAGAGTCGATCCTGCAACAAATTCATTTGCATAATTTGCTGTTCAAATTAAACTAAAATTAAAATAAAACGCTCACTCACCTTTGGCAATACTGGAGTTTCAGTAGGCTGCTTGTCATCTTCGTCAGGATCAAAATGGTACAAACATTCCAGGTCGGAAAAAGTGAAATGACGTCCAATTTGTTGTTCATCAATTACCCGGCACGACAACGACTGCTTCACTACTTGTCTTTGATAAATGGTCTCTTCCATTGTACCCTGAGATGGAAATTTTGAAAACAACAAACAACAACAACAACAACAACATTCACCTTGGCAATGAGACGATAAATGTAGACTGGCTTGCATTGACCAAGACGATAAACACGGAACATGGCTTGTAAATCGTGCGAAGGGTTCCAATTGGCATCGAAAATTACCACTCTATTAGCACCAGTTAAATTAATTCCAAGCGAACCAGCCTTGGTCGACAGCAAAAAAACGCGGCAACTGCAAAACAATTGCACGAAATTGAAATTATAAGCAAATTTCTATTTTTCTCAATATAATAATACCGTCGGTTCGTTTCGTCGTTGAATTTACTAGCCAACCGTTCACGAGTTGAAGCATTCGTGGAACCATCCATACGAATATAATCAATACCCATTATCCAGCTGTTGAATTCTCTCGACGATGATTCACCAGCGTTTTGTTCTTGCAATTGCAACAATTCTTCGATCAAATCCAACGTGATTAAGCTCTGCGAGAAGATCAAACTGAAACACAGAACACACAAATCAGCAACAATTTGCACACAAATAAATAAAAATATGCACAAGCTTCATCAAGTAGCACTGCTACTTACACTTTATCACCAATGTGACAGCATCGTTCAATAATTTCAAACAAAACGACCATTTTTCCCGACATCTCCAACAGTAGAGGATCGTCTTCATTCAAAGTAGACAAATACCATGGCTTTTTTGAAGCAGGTGGTGGTTCAATTTGCTGCCTCAGCAAATCTTCATCAACTTGTTGTTCTTCTCTGTTAACCGCCTCTTCATCGGTGAGTTCACTATCTGTCGACAATGCTGAGGACAGTGAAAGTTCAGATTCATATTCAGCTTGCTAAATACAAAATTTCATATTTCAAATATTTGAATTTCAAATTGATAGAGAAAGAGAATGGGAGAGGGAGAGAAAGAGAGGAACAAAGAGCGAGAGAAAGAGATAGATAGATACGAAATATATGGTAAGAAAGAAATAAATAAATAACGTAAATCCTTTTCTTATTGTTAGTATTTTTATAAGTGATCGCAACACCTTGTTCACCAGAACCTCGTTTCGTTTCGGACCATTTGACACCGGTAATCTTTTTAACTGAACCTCCAATAGAAAAATAATGATAATAATAATAATAATAAAACCACTCCTTTCCCAACAAAATGCACCAACAAATCAAATCAAAGCATATCGATGATATACGTTAAAGAAAAGCATTCTCTTCCTTCCTCCAATAAAAGAATGCAATACCTTTTTCTGAGCCCTCTCTTGCATGATGAACAATTCTCGAGGATGCGAACAGACACGTTGCAAAACTTGATAATGAACAAACAACGCCGACTGCAAAGCGTTCCTGTCAGCGCTTGATTCATTATAGAACGTAGCCAGATAATCAGCATAAAGTTTGCGTTGCACAGCGCTCAAGCGTACAAACAAAACGTATTCAAACTTCGGAGGAAGCGTCTCAGAAATAGCACTGTAGTCGATTCTCTGAAAAAGGACAATTTGAAACTTTAAAACATTATGCAAAACCATATACATTTTGCATATATATATATATATATATATCGTCATCACAAAAAAAAACAACTAACATGTACAAAACCACAAAGCAAATTGTGCAAAATGTGCACTCGACGTTTCATCAAAGCTACATCGCCGAGGGTTGAATCCGACATCTGACCATTTTTGATAGGATTGACAAAGCGATTCAAAAATTCCATTCGAGTTCCCAACAAGTCCGGCTTCACAAAATTCACCATTGCATAGTCTGAAAATAAATTAATTAACACATCACACAAATTGCAAATTTTGTCAAGCAACAACATTTCCATACATTCCATCAAATTGTTCTGCAACGGAGTTCCTGTTAAACAAATGCGTCGTTTTGTTGGAATTTGCATCAGCGCTTGAGAAATGCCACTTTTTTCATTTTTCAATCGATGCGCTTCGTCACAGACAACAATGTCAGGTCCTTGAAAGAGTAAATATTTTTAAAAAAATTATTATTATTTTGCTAATGTTGCTTTCACAGTTTCACTTTCAAAAACTTACCAGGTTTTGAAAAAGCTTTTTCAATTAATGCTTTGTTCCCTCTGCGAGTACACAGCAACAAATAACGAAGCAACTCATAGCCGATTATCAAAATCCCGCCATCTTTCTCCCAACGTTCAATAACATAATATCTTTCCTTAGTAGTTTTAACTTCATGCATTGCCCAAATCTGAAAAATGCAAAAATCCCTTTCAAACAGCAAAGTTTCACTGAATTGAACAGAAAACACGCCCCAGTAGGGAGAAAGCTCACATTCTTGTCAAAATCATGATCATCCAACCAAAGTGATATTTCACTTCGCCAATTCGGAACAACATTAAGCGGTGTGACAATCAAAACTCGTTTAACGTTAAAATCAACGTCTTTCATCACAGTATGCAAAAAAGCCAACACCTAAATTTAGAAAAAAAAACCCTGAAATTGTATACCATTGACGACAGATGAACAGAGAAAAAAAACAAACTTGAAAAGTTTTTCCAAGACCCATACAATGGGCCAAAATGCAACCACCACCGAGATTTTTCTCTTTGGATTTTTTCTCAAAAATACACTGGTATAAAAATTGCACGCCTTTCGCTTGGTGGGGTTTCAACATTTTAGAAATTTGCTCATCAACTTCTACAATCGGTTCTCCAGTTTCGGAAATCTCCAAAACAACTTTCCCCTCATTGACAGACTTCACTGCAGGAGCGTCGGATAAATTATTATACTGCAAAACAAAAAACCCCATTACCACAATATTCCAAAATTCCAACATACCACAAAAATTAATATTCCAACAAAAAAAATGCTGCTTACTTTTCTCTGCAACATCTCAATTCTTCTCCTGCGAGCCATCTCATCCCTATGAGCTTTCACAGTTGATTTTTTCAAATCTTTCATTTTCATAATACCACGAATTTCTCTGCGTAAAGTTTTCTTCTTTTTGGGACTTTTCTAAAAAAGAAAAAACAAAATACAATCCCCTCTTCAAATTCATCTATCAATCAACATTGATTATTATTATTCAATACCGATTCACTTAAATCTGCTGAATTTTCACTTTCATCATCGTCATTTTCACTAGTTACTTTCTTCTTCTTATTCTCATCATCCTTATTCTTCTTCTTCTCTTCAATTTCGTCCTCTTGAGCAACTTGCTCGTCTAACAATTGAAATACATATCCAACAACATCACAACAACTAATAACAACAATATTCTCACCATCAATTTCTTCTTCGTTGTTCACTGTAACTTTAACAATTCCATTCGACGAATCTGCATCCTTCTGATTGTCACTATCCAACAACGGTGACAAATGTCCTGCAGTATACATACACCCAAATCATACGCATCAAATCAAATCAAATTACGATAATTCATTTAGAATAGTACTTTTCTTCGTCATCTCCTTCATTTCTTCATTTTCTCCATCACTGTCTTCGACTTTCCCTGCAAGAAAAATTTCCCGAACAACGATTACTTTTTTCAGTGCGTCGACAAAATTTGAAAATACATACTTTTCTGCAAACGAGCAGGAGCAGGACTGCTATCCAAAACCAACCCACCGAGATCGCTGTCCGATGACTGCTTATTCTTATTCCCATGGTCAGAATTATCATCTGAAGAGCTACTGTACCATAAAGGACACAATCGCCTAAACATTGAAATTAATAAACTGTAAAAATAGCAACAAGCTGATGAATCAATGCTTGAATCACATTGAACACATGCTTCACAACATCAAAATAAACTTATAAGTTATTTACTTCTTTCGATGAACAATCGATGGAGATGATCCTGATTCAACTTTCCGCTCTGAATTACGACTTGCTCTATCTTTAGGAAACTCGAACGCATCTAAGATAATAATAAGATTGAATTTAAAAAAAGTTTATAATGAAGATTAAAACTAAAAAAAATAATATAAAATAAAACAGTACAATATATAAACGTAATATAAAAATTAAACTTCTATCATAACTACCAAGATCAAGTTCTTTTTCTGACGGGCTACTGCCACCCGTGCTAACGCTGCTTGAGGTACTGAAAGAACTAATGCTGCAATTAAGAGCTCCCTTCCGACTAATTGTAGGCTTAAATGATAATTCACTGCCATGTGATTCACTCTCTTCAGCAATCGCTGCTGCTTTTGGCGACAATGACAACTTCTCCAATTCAATGCTTTCGTTCTTATCTGCTTCTTCTTCTTCTTCTTCTTCTTCTTCAGTGTCACTTCCATTCATAATATTCTCTGATGCTGCCTCAGTGGCGGACAGACCGGAAAAATATTCTGACACCACCTTTACCGGAGAAGAAACACCAACTTCGTCATTAGAAGAAATGTCGTCATCCTCTTCGAGCTTCTTAGTAGATTCACTGCTATCATCGTTCAACACTTCAGATTTGTCCTTTTCAAACTCAGAATCATTGTTTTCCTCAAGTGAACCTTCAGATTCTTTTCTTTCGTTGACCAAAACCTCAGCATTTTTATCAAAACCTTCACTGCCGTTGCACTGATCATTATGCATTTCGTCCAAATTATTTTCTTGATAAAATGATGCCGAAGAATTGCTTCCCATTTCCATACTTTCATCTCGAAATTCATCTGACTGCTCTTCGTCTGAAATTCTGTAATACAAAAAATAAAATGTTTTTTTTTTCAATCTCTTTGAACAACCTTATAATCCATTTAAAAAATAACAATTAATTAAATTAAATTTTCTAAACTTTTCAAGCTTGACAAAAAACAAATACTTACTGCGCTGAATATTCTTTATTCATGATGTTTAATACTTTGTTGCCAAAACGCGTTCGTGGATTAGTCAAAAATCGTTCCTCTGCTTCTCGAAAGCGAATATCTTCCATTTCGTCATCTTCTACAATTTATCACATCAATTATTCAATTCATTAAAATATTTTTTTCAAAAACTTCATTGTAAATATTCAAACAAAAAAATTTACCAGATTCCAATTCTTTACCGGCGACCTCTGCGACAGGATCGTTCGCCAATATTTCGGCATTTTGCAAAATGCTAATTCGACATTGCTCTTCAACTTCCTTGTTGGCGAGCTAAATTTTTTTATTATTTCAAATTTAAATTGTTTTGAAAAATCAAAGCATACAGCTTTCTTGCATTTTTCCGGATCAAAATTTTGCAATGCATTCAAGCGAACAGTTTCATTCGAGTTCAATGGTGACACTGAAGGCTGTTCAACCAATGAAATATTGTCAACCACTTTATTCACACACACTTCTTAAAAAATAATAATAATCATAATATGCAGTAAATAATTTCAATTCACACTTGCAAAGCATCACCTTCATTTGAACTTTTCTTTTCATTGTAAGTCAAGAAAGCATCCAATGATGAAAAAAAGTAGGAAGCCAATTCTTCATCAACAGTACCATTTAGAAAAACATCCAACAAATTGCAATTGTTGCAGCTAACCAAAGAAATGCAGCCTGCTCAAAGAAAAGAAACATTATATACTGCATTTCCATTTACAAATGAACGAAGCAAGTAATATAGAAGTACATTAAACAACAACAAGTGTGCAATATTAACGTTGATTATTACTCTGTATTTTTAAAAAACTCAAACACATAACAAAAGAGTTGAAATAAACATTCTTTATAAAACGTTTTAATATTCAATTATAAATTAAAATATTATATAGCTACAGTAGAAAATATCGAAGTTCATTAAAAATCATACTTTGAATAAACACATTATAATGATTAAGAAAATGATAACATAACACCATTGATCATTTCAATTCTTATCAATTTTATAAAAGAAACAACTTACTCAGCTGCGATGAAGCATTTTCTACAGAACACTTATGACCTAAAAAAGTAATAATGCACATATATAATCATAAACATATGAATCATAATTAATAAACAAACATGCATTCAACACTAAAAAACTACAAAAACACTGGTGAAGCATCTCAAACTTTTTCTAAAAACAAAAATTTTCAAAAATAATTCAATAATCAGTAATTAAAACACAGGTGCTGCTAACTGTCTGATATAGAAGATATTAACTGCAACAAACAATAAAAATGCAAGCCAGAAAATGACTTCAAGAAAATAAACAAACCACTCATAATACTTCAACAAGCATGTAAAATTTTGTTTTGAAAAATAATGAAAAATATCTTCAAAGTGATATTAATTTCAATTCACTCTAATTAAATTTAAAAATCTTTTATTGTAAAACATTTTTGAAACGGAAAATTCAAAGTAAAACAAGCATATTGTACATACCAATAACATATGTACAACAACAAAGAAAATAAATAACAACAAGAAACATATAACGCATCAGTAAACAAGAACAATTTAACCAAAGCAATAAAAATTTAATACGGTTAAAAAAACGCCTTCAAATGTAAGAAACTTTAACAAAATAAATACCTTCTGCCTCCTTCAATCCAACCAAGATTTGACGTAAATTACAACCAATTTGAAAAGGAGGTGCCATATTCCAACAAAAAATACAAATGCTAAAACTAGTAGTCTAGAATAATGCAAACGTACTCGGTGGCAACAATCATGTAAATTAGATAGATCTTCAAACTTAACCTATTTACGCCGCAAATGAAAATACAGTAAAATATAAAAGATTGTCAAGTTAATCTCAAAAGTTCAGTCGCATTTTATTATATATTTTATAAAATAAATTTAATCTTAAAACATACAATGATTTTATAGTTTTCATTAAAAAAACCTTTAAATATTTAAAAACAAATTACATTTTATTTTATGAATTTTGCTCAAATGCTTCAGGAATGTAGTACAGTAAGAAATAAAAGATTGTCAAGCAAAACTATAAAAATTATTACATTTTCAGCATTTATTCTTATTTCATAGAATAATACATTTTAAAAAATACTCAAAAAGATAACATGATTTTCTATGAGTTTGCAAGATTTTTAACAATAAAATACCTTTAATTTTTATATTATTGCCATGGCGCTGTAAAGAACGGATATTGTAATTATAAAAAATTTTCAAGTTAAATTGTTAAAAATTATATTATTATCTCTATTATTTATATTACAGTGCGTTTTAAATAGATGTTATTGTTGAAATTGCTAAGAAACTTTAGCAAAAATGCACTTTCGTGTCACATTTTTTATGCTGATATTAAGTTGCATTAATGTAAATGAACAGTCGGAAACCTGTTGGTGTTGTTGTTCTCTTTCAGGTACTAATCAGCGCTTGTTACATTTTACGCATTCCAATCAACGTTTTGTTACTTTACAATACTATTTGTACGTTTTAATTTGCAATACTAATTGCAACGCAATAATACTATTTAAACGTTTGGATATCGCCAGGATCGCGCTACGTACATTTATTTTTATTCATAGGTCACATTTACAGTAATAATGATTTTCAGGCAGAGTATGGAATGTTTAAGTAAAAACATCCTTTCATTTTCCTTCATTTTTCAACATTTTTAAATCCGCGACCGTTGTTGATTGACATGTCACTTACATATCAGGCCAATTTTAGTACGAACCATGCAGAGCAGTCAGCCCAGTCAACGATTTGTGCTTTTGACCACTTGTCTACTTGATTGTAACATCTTCCAAAAACATGGTCGTATTCCTTAAACTCTCTGCGGTCAATGTGACTTGTGAGCCAAGACACACCTAACACCGTGTAATGAAGCGTCACAAGTGAGAGTCAATGGCTGTTCGATTGCGTGAACATTTGTATCCTTTTGAATGCCATTTTATCCTGGTGACTCCATTTCCACGGCACTCCCGAATCTAACGGCGGTGCAACGGATACTTTGGCTTTCTTAGCTGTAAAATATGATCGAAATTTAACAGATCTAAGATGCTTCCAGTTCTTGCTTGTTTTTTGACCGTGAGGCCTTGTGAATCGCCTCCACTTTCTCTTCAGACGGATGAATTCCTTCAACGTCAACCTGATACCTAAGAAAATTTACGCTATTGCTTCTGAATACGCACTTTTTGTGTTTCAGGCGAATTCCGGCGTAGCGAAGGCGGTTAAACACTTCTCTTAAGACTTCGATCAGCTCACATTGCAAGTCCTCAACAATCAGTATAAGCAATTTATATGGCACTACAACATCCAGATGCGTCAGCAATGTATCCATAAACCTCTGAAAAATGTTGGGCGCTGAGGCAATACTGATCCGCAGTCGTTCCAGCAACGGTATAGCAACGCCGTTTAATCTAACATAGACGCCCGGGGACGACAGAGTCCCAGTCCTTTCAGTGTCAAGCCGATTGATTCTGTATTCCTATGCTTCTGCGGTGATCAAATTTGCAGCATTCTGGCTGAATTTTAAGGCTCCTTGCTTCACAATGGACTGCAGTTTGGCTCTACAAGTACGTTCGATGTGGCCAATGCGGTTGCAAAAATTTCAGCTGACGTTTTGGAAACAGCCAGTGTTCTGTTAGTGAGATTCATTAAACCGCATCTACAACAGAGTTTTAATGATTGTATTTGCGCTCTCGCCAGTTTACAGTGAAAGCTTTGCGTCCAGATGTTACAATCACTTTTCCTGTAGGTCACGAGCTGCACTTCCATTCGAGTTCAGCGCTCGAATATCAAATACATGAGCAGTTGCTGTCTCCGCTATGTACGCACGCTCTAAGGCCTTCGCATAAGTCAGCTCACTGTCAGCAAACAGTTGCCTTTGGAGATTTTCATTTTACAAGCCGCATACGAGTTGGTCTCACAATCTAGACTCTAACGTTTCACCAAAACTGCAGTACTGTACCAAGTGGTGAAGTTCTGCAACAATTGCCGCAGCTCCTCCACCGAGTTGTTGTACTCGACGTTGATACGCATACCTTCGGTAAATTTTAGAAAATGATTTTCCAATAACTCCATCAAACGTCTTTGAGGAAGGGTCTCCGGCGACGTTAATAATCTTATAATACTGTACGTGTCTCCAGGCCGCATGCACTGCACAGTAGTGTCATCTTTTTTCAGAGCCTCTCAAATGCTATTAGCGTGCAGGTAGATTAATAAATGCTTTGCACATTCTTTCCAGCTTGCCGAATTTGAAGTATCAAGTTTTCGATGTGGCTTATCTCTCTCATATCAGTGCTTATGTTCACAAGTTTATTACGCACAGTGAACTTCTTCAGACAAATGCTGCTCTCAATAAAGCTCTTGAAACAGTCTGCTAATAGCTCTAAACGTTATGCGTTTGAATCGAATCTCTTCGACACTTGTTACGTTTGAGTATTGTTAGACTCAAACTACGTATATTTTATTTATATTCATAGGTCACATATAAAGAATTAATGATATGCACGTACAGTATGGCATGAGTGTATACAACACTATTCTATTATAATTATCATGTAATATTTAACAAATAATTATATATAAATGATTAAAATAAATGTATAAACATTAATTTTATTTAAAATTGCGGTATAAACACAAATATTAAAACTTTGAAAGTTCCCTTAAAGAAAAATTATTACCATAAAATATAGTTTTAAACAGCTATTACAATAAAAGCGTAATGACTACTACTTTTCTACAACGTTACAGAACTGCATTTCATAACAGCTAAAATACAAATAAAATCTTACCTTTAGCAAGATTGCAACTTGATTTAAATTATCTACTGTAACTAGTTTTGAAATAACTTAGACCTTTTAATCTGTTTGATAGTCTAATTGATACATGATAATCTAATTTTTTACAATAATTTTCAGTATTATTAACTGGAATATTATTAAATTATAAATTTTCAAGTAAAGCAGCTCTTGTTTCTTATTGTATGAAAAGTATTATAAATAAATATTCCTACAATACATTTAATTTATATTTAAATTTACATGAAAATATTTTCAAAAAGCATTTAATTTAGCACTGATAAATTTTAATATCCATTTCACCTGACATAATAACATATAAGATAGTGGAAGAAAGCATGCGCGGTACAGCAGATGAAGCAGTCAAAGCAAAAAATATATCCCAAATGAACGGCAAACAGAACTGCAGATTAATTTTAAAAAAAAAGTTGTAAGGCATCAATAGCACTAAAGTGTTAAACCCAACAACGCTAAATTCAACAGCTCAACTTCAACACTCGCTAAATGCTTCAAATTGTTACCGCACATCCAACTGTGCAAAACTACAAATCCTTGTCTCAAATCGAGACCTCTTTGAGCAGAAGTCGCTTTCAAAACAAAATTAATTAATAATTAATTATTAAATTATACAAACAGTGTAAACAAAGAATTGTCTTTCAAATAACTGTTTCTCCTCAATGAAACAACAACAGAGGATAGATAATGAAGCACAATAAACTGTAAATATTCCATGCTATCATCATTTTGGGTGCACCAGAATCTCCTACAAAAATTCACTTATTTGAACAATAATAGCAAAATAAGTAAATAAAACTGATTTACTTTGCTTTGACATCAGCATGCTGCTGGTGAAATCCGCTGAAACAGATGAACATTTATTCAATTTAATTTCAATCTGAAATGATAACAAAACTTACTCGTTCTTACTATCACTGGATCTGAAAATAATCCCCATCCAAAATCATTTCTGCACTGGACTGCAATGTTGTATGTTTTGCTCGGCTGAAGAGACTTCAAATTGTAAGCGCATTTCCAATATGACGATCTCTGAATCTTTTTACCTAAACAGAAAGCTCTTATTAATATCTTACATTTTTATTTTTTATATTCACTATGTTACAATCTGTTTGAGTCATTGGAACGTTTATTTCACTAGTTTGAGGTGAATTCTCCTAAAATAATAATAAATTTTCAAATTATATTTTTCTACTAAAACGTACAAGAAAAAAATACACATACTGTCGCAATGAAAATTTTATAACCAACAATCGGCTCTGAGGAAGGAAGTGACCACACCAACAACACGCTGTCCGGTCGATGCAGTTCAAGTTTTGGTAATAAATCATACGGTTTCCCAGGTATTCCTACAAAATATATCGTAATGCAATGATGAAGTGCAAGAAAAAAATAACAAGGGACTACGATCATTATTTACCAGACAAGAAAATGGTCTTCTCAACTGAACCATATTTGTTAATTACACGGCACGTATAATTTCCAAAGTCCTGATTCCGGACACCATCAATAGTAATAACGGATATTCTTTCAGTGGAATCATCAATTTTTATTTCTTTATGATTGAGCCGTTCTTTATTTTTCATTTGATTTAACTTTAAAATGGAAAAAATAATACATCATCAAAATCTTTTAAATTCAATGTAAAATTTTTCATACAATGTCTGTGTAACCGTTGAATATCCAAGAGACTTGAGGTGGTGGTCGAGCCGAATAGGTACAGTTCATACTTACCCTTTCATTTATAGTGACCGGAATAAAATCACTGCTTGCCGTTACAACAGGTGGCCCTTAAATTGCTTTATTAAAAAAAACAAAAAACAAACCTAACTTGTGTAGAAGTAAACAAATGTGCAACAGAAAGCAAACAATACATGCAATGCCAAAATTATTCATGCAAAATAAAAATGTTGAAACTTGTAAGCTTTAAATTGCTAATATTCTGTAGTAATTGAAAAACACCTTTATTTAAATGACTATGTTTCACAACAAAAAGCACTTGTTTGTTTTGTGCAGTTAATCTACGTCAGCGTTTCCATATTTCACAAATACCACAAATTGTTCAGGCTACATTCACATATTCAACAATTATGCTTGTTATTTTTATAAATTTTTACAACAAATACTAACTGCTATTTTAAATACTAGACTACAGAAACAATCAGAGCAACCCGTTACACAATACAACATACAGTACAGTATCTTTATTACATAAATGAACCAAATAAATGAACTTACGTGGATCAGCTTCAGGGGCTAAAAATGAAGCAATTTGTTAATTTAACGAAAAAATGTATTTACATATCAATAATAATCATTTTGAAAAACGTTAAAATTTACAAACCATAATTCATTCTGCTAAATATTCTGTTTACAGCTGTTAAGTTCTTATCTTATTATGCTGTATAATTGTTTTCGTGTTTAATTATTCTTATGTACAGCTTAAAAAGTGCTTCACAATGTTCCACAATAATATCTGCGTATCATTAACAAAATTTTTGAAAATTTCATTATTACTGGCTTTTAAGCATGAATAATCTTATAACTTGAATAATATGAATAACTTAAAAATTAAAATTCAATCAACTATATCAAACGTGTAGTTGAACTGAATTTGAAACTTCACAATTTCATTAATGTTTTTCATTCATGCAAGCAGTGGGATAGTTCAAAGAAAAGAAAGTTAAATAAAAATTGCTTAAAAAGTGAAAAGTTAGTTGTGGAACATTAATGCTTCTGTTAGTAATAAAATCAATTTGAGAAAATAAAAAGTCAATTTTTTGGAAGGAAAAATTCTAGTCATACCGTGAACAACAACAGTAATAGCTGCTGAAACTGGTGCTTCATCTTCACTAGAAGCGGTGCATTCATATACACCTGCATGACTTGCTGAAGCTACTGGAAAAGTAAGATTCGAAGTATGGAATACAGTCTCAACATTGTTCATATCGCCCTGTACACAAATGTACTTACAGTTGTGCATGTTTAAAGAAAAATAGAAAATAAATATTTGCTCACCAGTCGTTTCCAAATGATCTTAGCATCAGAACTTCCGCTTGCTGAACACGTTAACACTATCGGCTCCCCAACCTCCACGATATGTTCATGCACATCAGGTACAATGCTTATAAAAAGGTGTGCTAGAATATGTAAATGAATGAATATATATATATATATATATATATATATATATATATATATATATATACATAGTATCCTTTTTATTCATGAAAATATGTGTCTAAAAAAGAAAAACAACCAAAATAACAACCTCGAACATCAACACTGTGTCGAAGCTTAAGGTCGGGAAATTCAGCAAAAGAACACTCATATTCACCAGAATCATATGAATGAACATCAAGTAAAATCATATCCACACATCTTGGCCAACCATTTTTAAGTATAAATTTTGGAATTTCGACCATTTTAGTAAAATTCACCGACAACAACGTTTCCGCCATAACATCCGGATCATATTTGTTCCACAATATAATAGTATCGTCGTCCATTCCTTGCGCACAGCAAGGCAACGTCACATTGGCTCCTTCTCGTACATTGTAATGACCGGATTCGCTTGTAAACTGCAACTCGATTGCAAATGCCCATTGCAAACCTAAATCATGTTTAAGATAATCAATTAATAACAATTTTATGATATACAAATTTATATGAAATATCACATTTTATTATTTTTTAAAACTGTTATCTGTTTGACATTCATCACATTTTTTTAAGTTGAAAAATAGAAAGTGACTTTAATTAATTTGAAAATTCTTAAATTGAATAGAAAAAAAAATACACAGTGTCACAGCTCTTTCCTCTTTTTTTATATTATCCGTAATTTTAAAATCTGTTTCTGTTTTTTTCAAATTTCAAAAGCACATGCACGAATGCATGAATGGTTATTTTAAAATATTTGAATGCAATCTGACATCTGTTATCACCATGACCAAACAAGAGAAGCATTCTCAAGTGTAAAAAAGATACAATTGCAACAGTTGTGCAAGCAAAGAAATGCACACCAACTGTTTATTAATCCCTTGAGATATAATTATTGCCATTTTGAAATGGTTTAAGACAATGAATTTCAAAGAAACAACAATACGTGCAGTGGTTTCAATTGTTCAATTGTTGTTCAATATTCAAATTCTTAAGTTTAGTTGTAAATGATTTTTTAAAAATTTCTGAACTTTAAAATTCATTATAATATTATTGCAATGCTTTTCAATAATTTTATTTATAAATAAAAACAAAAATCATGAGACACTATCGGTAAAAGCCGGAAAACATTTGTATCTTGGCTTTGTCCTTGCGACCTGAGACAAAGCAGAATATTTTCACCATGGACAAGACAAACATTTGTCGACCTCGGCATTTGTTTGTCGTTGTGCATAGTAAACATGATTACAGCTACTTCCAAGTGAGACAAACAACTGCAGCGTTGTATTTTTCGCAACTTATCTCAATCCATGCGGTCTAGAAGATATTTCACTTGCACGCGTGTTATTGTTGAACTTGATTCAATTGAATAACAAAGCAACTATTCAATTGGTCAATCTTAACCTGCTTAAATAACCTCAATTACATTTATTTTCTCCCTAACAATTATGAAATAGACGCAATTTTGTTTTGCAATTATAATTTCATAATAATATTTTAATAATAGCAATACTTGTAAAAACTATTTGCCAATGATAAGCTTGATTGATTAACCAACATGTGTACGTATGTGTGTGTGTGCTTTGTTGTCCAAGAAAGACATGAATAATAATAATAATAAAGAAAAAATGAAAATTTTTCTTAAATAAGAATCCACATTACCATAGCTTGAATTGAAATTGCAAAATTGCGAAAATTATATATATATATATATATATATGCATCTATTTATTACTTTTCTGGGAGTGTCTTTTTGCATTAGTTAAAATCAAAACGCTCTAAAGACGTAAATTTTTCCCTCTCAACGAGTTGCATACGAACAATGGCAACGAGTTGAAACGCATTATAAGAGGGAGATTAATAGCAACGGCATGCGGCATACGATGAGACATGCTTGTTGAGGAAAAAACAAACCAAACTAGCCAGCGGCAATTCCGGCGCTTTGTTGATTGCTGCTTATTTTTTTTATTGTTTAAAGTTTTGCAAATTATCATTTTAAAAATTAACTGATTTTGAAAAGCGTCTGACTTTTCAGAAGTGAGAAAATTTAAAAAAAGCAAGCCGCCCACGATTTAACAAAGCTGAACAATTCGACGTCGTGCTTCATGCCAGGTAGTACACGCGTCAAAAACTTAGCCACAGTCTTTTGCAATAAATTTTTCAATGTTGCAATGATATTTTTTGTAAATCTTTTTTTAATTTCATTTAAACACTGATTGAAAATAACTTTTTTTTTCATTGAAATAAAACCAATAATACGCATTACTTTATTGTTTTTATTGAAAACACTAGCAATAGTAAATTAAATATAATAATTACAGTATTATAAAGGATAAATTGAATAGAATATTTTTTAAAATATATTTGAAATTTATTTGTTAAGAAAAACGTTATATAAATATTCATTAATATTGTAATATAACAATTGTTATCTTTATTTTTCTGGTGAAATTTTTATTTTTCATTTCTTCAAAAATGTCATGTAATTAATTTCCAGTTATTATAACTGAAAATTCAAATTTACGTCAATCATACAGTTTCGTTGTTGAATGGTAAAAGAATGTCAGGTAATTATTAAAACCGTCACCCGAGGTGTTTTGCAAATAGAAACTGCCACAAAATGTCCTCTTCAACCTGCTTTTTGGTCAGAGCTTGTCAAATATTCAAATCAGACTTTTCATACACCTGAACGTGACCACTTGATATGGATATTTTTACCAGAAAATTTTTTTTTGTCATCTTAGCAATTTTGAAATTGAAAATTACCAAAGATTCAAGAGTATGTCCTGTAAAAGTTGGGAAAAATTACAAGCATAAGAAATAATTCAAATCATTTATCTCCAAATTGCTTTTTTCTTTTACAAATTCTATGTGTTAGCAAGAGATGAAAGCAAGAAATTGATTTTGTAAAGTTCATTTTTTCCTTTATACACTAGAATCATAGTATCGTACCGGTGAATGTGGTGGAAAAGAGAGAAAATTACGCAATTGAAAAGTGGCTAATTGGCAAGCTTGGGCAAAAATAAACTGAATTATTATGAAACCAAAGCAAGCGCACTGCAACAGAAAAATCTGATCAATATACGTTTATCGCTTTGTGGTGCAGTGCAGTGCGGTTCAGTGAATAAAAGGAATAAAATAGAAGAATAAAAAAAATATATATATACATATTATTATGTATACATAAATACATAAGTATGCTTGTCAAACACCAGGCACGTTGGTGATGATCGGCAGAAATTTGATCCGGACAATTTTTCTCATCCTACCAGGCGGGAAATTCGATGCCCTGTCGATTGTATAATGTGGTCGGTCGGTGGAAAAGTCGAGGTGAAGGGCAAATGAGTGGAGGAAAACAAGAAGAAAAAGAAGAAGACAAGCATAGATGTTGACGAAAAATACCATTTCCTATTCAATACAATGAAATAAAATAACAGTTTGACACGCCTCTCTAGATACGAGGACAATTTGATGATTTATGAACGGCCACTTGAAAATTGTTGGAGAAATCATCTGTCTAATGATGTCCACTATAGACAGAGAATATTTATTGTTCCGGTCGGCTGCCGTAAAATGCCAAATGGCAAAGCAAATGCCGAAAAGTCTAATAATACTGTTCAAAATGGGAGCGGAACATATAAAAATGAACAATCTCACATTTGCAATGCAATGCAAAAGGGAAAAAGCAATTTTTTAACCAAGTATAACAATTCCCAACCCTCCAGAGGGAAAGAGGCAAAATCTGAACAGCGGGATACGTTTGTTCACTTGTGCCAATGGCTTGAGGCTGAAATGGCTATTGTGGTTCGGGCAATATGCTTTCTGAACACAAGAACCAACGCAAATCAGTGAAGCGAAAACGACAGCTGCGTATTGACAATCTTGTGACTTTCCACGTTGAAAATGTTGTTCAAAAAATAAATAAAAACGAAATTTAATGCCTGCTTATCAATCTTCAACAAGCAAACAACCCATATACCAAAGTGTGAATATCCTGTGGAAGTGTGATTGAGAACAAAAATTTTTTTTTAATAGCAAAAAATAGAAAAAACCAAACATGCTAGAAAAATTAATTTGCGCATCTGCTTTATAAACACATGACTACAGGTATTAGTGTTGTTGTTGAAATGAGAATCAATCTGACGATGTAATTTATGGATTTCTTGGCAGTAAAATTGTCTCCTCGCAGACTGGTTGAAATTGTATTACTTCAAATGGGATGATTAAATTTTTCCAACCCATAACTAGCCGAAAGCAATATATTATTATTAAATACAAATTTCTTAATCCTCGCATATCAGTGGAAAATTCTTGCTTAACAACAAATATTATAATAATAACAACAACAACAACAACAACACTAATAATAGCATGTTGTTATAATATTTTTTTCTATTCTTTTGTTTCTTTGAAGCTTCAATGCGCAAACGTTATTGAAAATTGTTTCATTTGAAGTGGAAAATTTTAGCCTTCTTATTTGTCAAACTATGACAAATTATTATGATAACATCAAAATTTCAGTATTGCATATTTGTGAGATGCTCTTAAATATGTTACAAACTTATTCAGTAAAAATTTTTGACGTAAATCATTCAATCAAAATACAATGGAAAATATTTTTACGCACACGCATATAGATACATTTAACTGTATAAATGATATTCCCCAGTGAACAGATATAACTGTATATTCATTTGGGAGAATAAATTTGGATCAATTAAAATACAATTGCAAATATTCCCACAGGATTGTAATGCGCATTTGTTGAACGAGACTGGTGAAATTCATATGAAGTGGTAAAACAATAGATACGATAGTCAGTGTAAGCATGAAATTAAAATGGATTAGAAAAATGATAACTGACAAAACAGAACCTCAAACAGACGTAAACTGCCAAAAAGTTGTCATCGACGTAAAAATTTTATTGATATCACTGCATGCTGATGATGATGATGTAAATGTATTAATTTTGTTGTTTAAAAAAATGTAAATGCAACTGATAAAAGAATAAAGCTTTCACGGTATGTTGAAAAAATCAAAACTAAAAGAAAAACAATTAATTATCAAAAAATCTATTTTGATTGTTTTTTTATTATCAATTTTAGAGAATAAATAAGAAAAGAAATGAACAAAAATTAACAAAATCCATTTTTTGAATAAAGCAACTGCTTGAAAAATAAAAGAATGTAAATAGATCAGATTGGAATTTAGCCACGCCTTGAGAAACATTGTATTAAAAATACGACATTGAATTTCTGATTTCATATTCTTTTTATGCATAGAAAAGGAAAAGGCTTAATTGAAATTTCTAATCAGTATCTAAGAAGAAGGTCCCGGCTGATACTTTCAAATATGCTTGTGTATTAACAAGCACTAATGCAACTGTCAATATTTTTGCCATCTACTTTTGCTTTGCTTTGATTAAAATATATATATATATATATATATATATATGTATATAAAAGAAATAGTTTGTCTTGTTGCTCATTGCATTGCAGAGTAATTTTTTTAATGCAAAGAATGTCAGACAGACAGACAGAGAGATAGATTTTGAATATTATTATTCAAATGAGAAAAAGCTTGTTGAAAATTAATTTCAAAAAAAGAAAATAAATAAAGGATAATTATCGTAATAAAAAATTAATGTCAAGTGTAAGCTGAATTGATGAATGAACAGAACCCAAGTCAGACAAAAAATATGCATCTAGTCCATTGATGATGAGGATGACAACAACAACAACAACAACAACAACAACAACAACTATACCAACAACGGCAAAGCATTGCACAATCAATAAGCAGCTTGGCTAAATTGATGGTTCATCAGTGAAGGTCGATACAAAAACAACGATTAAGTCTCATCGCAATAAATGCTGAATCTATGCAATTTCAGCTCACTCGTCTTCGTCTCGTTACTTTTCTCAAAACACCAATTAGCATGACTTAGAGTGTGAGGGAAAAAAATAATTTTAATGCTTATGTTCAAGCATATTTTTGGAAACGACGGAACCACAATATCCGGAAAGCGAACGTTTTAAGTGAAAACAGATGCGTATGCAGGGTTTGAATGGAATAAGAGAAAGCAAACGAAAAAAAAACATCCCAATTTTCAAAACGAGAAAATACGACACAAACAGATGTCGAAAACAATTAGCGAAGAAAGAGTACGTAAACAAGAGCATCAACTGCAATAGCCAACCTGTTGTTTTGCTTACCGGCTAACAAAATTTAAAAAAAAGAAGAGAAATAAGCTACCTTTAAGCTGAACAAAGAAAATCCCCATTCCCCTTTCAACTCTTGTATCTTGAGCTGGTGAAATTTGTTTTTTTATTTCTTTGTAAAAATAGAAATATTGTACTTGGTATATAAATTTATTTTTTTTATTTTTTCAAATGCATGATGACAAATGCACCAAGCACCATTGTTCAAGATCAAACATGAAAACAAATTATTAGCTGAAGAAGTAAGTATATTCTACAAACGTTCAGCGAGTGAACAACTTTTTTTTCCCAAATAAAAATTACAAATTACGTCATCAGTTACTTCTTGGGTGAAGAAGAAGATTGTTCCGTTTAAATTTGAAAAATTTTCACAATGCAAATGAAGAAAAAATAATTCAAAATTTTAAATTGAATATTGTTGTCATAAATATTTGATATTATTGTATTGTTTTGTTCAAATTTGATTTAGAAAATTAAATGAAAAACAATACCTATTTTTAACATTAGCAAAATATATGCTTACAACATGTGAATAGAAAGAGAAGTGAAAAGATTTTTATGACCCCTTGAAATATGACCTTTTGAAAATATAAAATATCTGCCACAAGTAATGTATCAGACAGAGCTCATGATCCAAAAGAAAAAAAGAATCAATGCTGATCTGTCAGTTTGGGTTTGTACAAAAGATGATTCAGTGAATCGTAATAAAAGAAGGGCTATTTTCATATTTCATATGGACATTTTCCACTCCAACGCCAACAAGAGTCGACAACAAGCGTGCGGAAAATGGACACTCATGTCCACCTCCTGCTGACCCGATCGTGTCCATCCAACGACACCTCAGGGACAACGTTATAGTCAATGTTCGAGTTGAAAAATCTAACCGACCGATGGTCAGCGGAAGTGACCGTTGGGCGAGAAATTATCGATCTGTCCAATTGCAACGTCGGATAAGCTGTCGGTCGATCCGAACCAACCCCGCCGGTCATGCAGTAGGATAATTTCATAACCAACCGTACACAAAAAGCAACCAAGCTAGTGGATTATTATTCAATTGGTCAGATGGGGGCGGATCGATTTGAATGTAGATTTTATTAAGCTTTCCATTCAGAACATAGACGAATGTGCAGTATATATATGTATGTATGTATGTATGTATGTATACATATATATAGAGAGAGAAAGCAAAACACAAAGAATGTTGGAATAAAAAACGCGCTTGACCTCGACAATCGCGTGTACTTTTTCTATTTTTTTGTCATGTTATTATTCCACCACCTCTTCTCAGAAGGCTTAGGGAGGAGACAAAAGCCCGCCCATGCAGGACTGAATTGACAACGCCCAGCTTGGGAGAAAGAAAGAGAAAAGAATTAGCCAAAAACGTTCGCTGTTTGCTCACGACCGACTATCAAATAAGCCAACGGATTACGGTCGATTGGCAAATATCCAACCTTGACCGGCCGTCGGTCGCGCATCTGCTGTTGACAGGAGGAGATGAGCCCGGCCGGCTGATTTGCGGATAAGTGCCCAAGCAGCTGGATTAAAAATGAACAGTGAAAGAGCGAAACAATTGCAAAATGAATATGAACAAAAAGTAGAACGGCAAAAGTGCTTCTTTTCAAGCTTAAGCGCTCTACTTAATGGCCCATTAAAAGCTGAACCAGGGTCGGTTGTTGGTTGGAAAAAGTTGAACGAAAAAAATGCTTACCGGATAAAAGATAGACGAAGAACGGCAACGACGATTTCATGCTTCAATAGTTCTTGAAGAAGCGGCTTAAAATGAGCAAACGACAGGCCAAAACCTGCTACGGTTGTAAAAATTGCAAGGTGGCAAACGGGAAAATTAGTAAGTAATAATAATAATAATAATAATAATATTGTCAACAGCTTAAAAAAGCTGAATAAAATATGAAATGAAAAAAATCAAAGGTATCAGTACGTACGTGTGTATGTATGTGTACGTGGAACAGCCGACTCCAACAAGGCCACGTATATAGACTGCCGCCTCTGCCATCGGTGCCTGTCTAGCCAATGTGCCGCCATTGACGTGTTGCGCCATCTAGTGACCAACAGTTACCATCAGCTATTACTATTAAGAAAAGTTGTGGGTTTCATTTAATTGAATAGATGATTGGATTGCTGAGTCATTATTACCAATGTTTGTTTGAATAACAAAAAAACAATATTTATACAGCGTTTTCTATTATGAATATCATTTTCATTCTTGTATTTCAATGTAAATGCTAATGTCACTTTCATCAGTACAGTTTGAGCTAAAAGTAGTGGTAATTTTGTTGGATTTGTAAAATAATTTTTACAAATGAATAATTAACTGTGAATAAATATAATTAATAAGAATTGTTTTCAGTTACATTACAAAAGAACATTACAATAGAAGTGCATGACTTTTAAAAACAGTAAAACACTTCATGCTAACTTCAAAAGTTATTAAACAATAAGTGATTTATAGTAAAATTATATTGTATTTCTGAAAAATTTTTTCAAAAGATTTTATAGGTACAAAGAATAAAAATAAAAATTCTTTTTTGAATAAAATCAACATTTTTATAGGATTTATTTATCTTAATATTTTAGAGTTAGGTTAATTGGATATTAAAATTGAAATATGCTTTGTTTACTTTTCAGTATTATTTTGTTTGATGAAATTTCAGACGGAAGCAAAACTATTTTTTAAAAATAAATGCACATCCTTTCAATGATCAAATGCAAACAGCTTATTATTCACTGCTTAAACTGTTGTGCAGGAAGTGACTGAGAGTGTATAGTTTTCCTTGCATTGCTTGAATTGTGAACTTAAAGCATTATTCAAAAAAAAGTTTTCATAAAAGATTATACAAATTTTTTTAATACAAACATTTCTTTAATATTATAAAATATTTTATGCTAATAAAAACACAAGAAAAATATTAAGAACATAAAGCATGGAAATAGTATGAATAAAATGCATAAAATCATGTTTCAAAAGTAGATATTATTATTATTTATTCCCGAAACAGAAACACCCTGATGTCTTTAATGCCAAAAAAGATAAAAGCTTTTTTTTCTGATTTCCAACTGCTTGGAAGCCAATCAAATTGATCAGTGACAAAACATTGCCAATCTGAACCCCATTTCTTGCCAAAATCCCTCTTTATGATCTGCGCCACTTCATTAAAATCTGTAGAATCCTTCAGCGCTTGTCTAGCTAATTGAATCGCACTTTGCTGCATTTCCGGTGTCACATCCGTTACAGACCAATTCATAAAACTGTTCTCCTCATTTGATGCCATTTTTTAACTGCTGAAAAAACAAATAAACAATAAAAATATGATATTACTTTGGTGAAATAGTATAAAATTTAAAAAATAGCAATGACAGCATCAAACAAATTTACGTAATGCTATCACCGACCGGTTGATGAATTTTTAGCGCAGTGATAAATTTATTTGCAACAATTACGTAACTGAAACTAAATTTCAAAATTATATGAAACTTTAAAGAATAATAAAAAGTGGTTTAAACTTGCAGTTTAATGTAAAGTCTTAAATTCAGTAGTGAAATTTTCTTTTTCTCCTTTGATTTTAAATGAAAGAAAAAACTAATAATTTAAATCTACAATTAATCTATAAATTTTAAACTATTAATTTTAATTTAAACTGCAACAGTAGCGACTTTTTTTCAACGGACATGAAATAAGAGTAATATTCTATTTAAAAATGTTTTCAACTGTTAGCAGTTATAAAACTTAAGAAATATAAAATATAATATGCTAGCGTAAATAGTAAATAAATATAAAGGTAAATATAAATAAATAAATATATATATATAAATTTATCAACAATATTATAATACCTGCATTTGTATATATATATAATTGCATACACAGCTTCCAATATGTCTCTGTGGCGCAATCGGCTAGCGCATTCGGCTGTTAACCGAAAGGTTGGTGGTTCGAGCCCACCCAGGGACGAAGCTTTTCAATTTCGGCAAAGTTATGTTTGAAGTAGTAAATTCGGCATTTTATGAATAAAAAATTTGTTATTTTATGCATTTTATTATTTATGAATAGTACATTATGCATTTTCAATTAGCTATTATTCAAAAGATTACAAGTTCAGTTAATTACGAAATGAACTTTATAGGTGCAAAAAAATTTTGGACTGAAAATTAATTTTGACGTTAAAGTATAACAAATGAAAAATAATAAAATTGAAGATGGCTAATTGTAATTAAAATTTATACTTTTAAAGTGCAGGCAAATTTGAAATTTTAGAATTTTGTAATTGAAATTGTGATAAACTTTTACTTCTCTTGATTGTCATATCGTATTGTATCTTTGAGATATGCATTTAATTATTTAAAATATTAGATTTTTTTACTTTTTTAAAAAGTTTATATGAAATAAAACTACATTTGCTTAGGTTATGATGTTTTTAATTTTTATTTAATATTTTACAGTTTGATATGTATTTTTTTGTTTCGATTTTCGAAATTATTTATAATTTTTTTGGATTGATTTTTCGTTATTTCTTTTGGATTAAGGATTTTGTCTGCTTTATTAGAATTGTGCTATTAAAAGGCTCAGATCAAATTGCAACAATCAATATTTGTGCGTATTATTTACTTAACCTTTAAAAGAGACTTATAGCCGTTCAATGATCGTTGCATTTGCATCTTATCAGCTGTAATTTCATAATGATTTGTTCAGCGACATTCGGCTTACCAAAATGAGCTTATTACTGGCACTTAAATTAAAAATAATTCTGCATTATTTTGAAATAATAGAAAAATATATACTACTAAGCATTTTCTGAATAATTATTAAAATTCCTATCATCTTATTTCTGATTATGATAGATTTTTTTATCTTTCCAAAATTTTAATTCACGATTTATTGTATAAAGAGTTCGTAACAGAGCACAGGATACTTTTATTATGAACTTGAAAATATGTACAAAATTTTAAATGAATACGAGAGAATAATAAT
The DNA here is from genome assembly GCA_001447645.1 of Trichinella pseudospiralis. Classification (NCBI taxonomy): domain Eukaryota; kingdom Metazoa; phylum Nematoda; class Enoplea; order Trichinellida; family Trichinellidae; genus Trichinella; species Trichinella pseudospiralis. The sequence continues at coordinate 233,628 of JYDV01000008.1, read as the reverse complement.
GCATATAAACATATAATTTCTTCTTCAGAAAAGAACGAGAAAAATACAACAATCAAAATCGCTTTTTTTAATTACAACAGTAAAAGTGTTTCTAGTGGAAAATTGGATGTTATTATCTGTCAAATATTTGTATTAGAATAGCTGCATAATTAATACTGACTTTTCTGTTTCTTGGAGGCAATGATATTAGCGAGTTTGGAATATTTATCATACAAGACAGATGAACATGTAATAAACTTTATCAGTATATTTTAAAAATTGTTTTGAATTGCTTCTGTATCTAAAGCATTTTGTGAATTTTCAATGCTACTTCGCAAAAATAAATTGCCATTGGAAGCTCGCATTTAGAGTCACAATCGAAAATCATATTCTGAGAAAAACAGTTCGAGAATATTGCAAATTTCTTTCTGCAGATATTTTAAGCATTTATATTCCTGTTCTCATTTTCAATGCGGCAATGTTGTTCTCCGTGTCATTCTTTAGAATCCAAATCGTTTAACTGTTCAACAGGTTTATAAGTTTTATTATTTTCACAACGCACTACGGCTTTTTAAAAATTAATAATCAACGGAACACAAGTGTTTCTCTACTGATGTGCAAGTTCAACAATGCATACATGAAATATTACTGTATTTTGTAATCAGTTAAAAAATGTTAACATTACAAAACATAATAAAAGATAAATATTTGTCGGATATTTAACATTTAAAATATCAGTTCGTAACACTTTTACAGTGAAATAAATGTGGACATTTGTTTAAACATAGATAATAATAAATAAAGTTTTAAAAACTTATTTTTAATTTTTTTACTTTTATAAAGCTTTATTCACTACTATAATAATGAATAATAATAGAATTTTTAAATAGTTACTTTCATTAATGCAAATATTAAAAAATATATATAGATGATTAACAACTTTTTTCAATTAATAATAAAGTAAACTTTTTTCTACACTGTAGCACTTACTGTATTTGTTTAGCTGGTCAGATATTGTTGATTCAGAGTTTTAATGTGCTCTTTGTCTAATTTGCTTTGCGATTGTACATGGCCAGACAGCAATAAACTTCAAAGCAAGAGAATTGATGTTGAATTAAAAAAGCAGAAGAAGAAACTTCGACGAGAGGTTGGTGAGGCGCAGTTCCACCCTCAATTTATGAATCGAATTTATTTTGATTAATGTTCCAAAAGAGTAGTTGTTTGTTTAAAACTTTAAAAATAAGTTTAAATTTATACTTCTAATGCAAAATTATTTTTACAATTCTCTTCAGTGATAATGATTTTTTAGTTCATTTATTTTTCACATTCTTCATCTTTTATATGTTAATTTGGTGAAATATTGACCTTATTAAAAAATTTTACATGTATTTTAAAGTGATCTATATGGCAATGCAGATTAGTCATGGTGAAAAAATGTAAACAAAATAATTTGTCTACAATTGTAATAGTTGTTTGTTGTTTAATATTAATTATTTAATGATAAACATATATCTTGTTGAATAAATGTCTGAAATAGACTTTCAACAAAGCAGCTGTGTGTGTGTGTGTGTGTTTTTTAATGAAGAAGCGCGGCTAATTTGCAATTTGAGATGATGAAGGGTTTGGATAATCATATTTTAAAATTAGCTTGTGAAAATGTAAAAGTAAGCACATGTGTGTTTAGTGATTAAATCGTAAAAACATTTTTTTAAAAATCGAATTGATTCCTTTATCCAAGTAATTTTGTGATAAACCATGATTGAATTTTCTGTGAAGCTGATACAAATTGAACAACATGAGAACAATGGGTTTTATTAATTGAGACTTTTCAGTGCAAAGTGTGACAAATCGAATTGCACATCATTTTCACCATTACAGATTCTTCAGCAGAGTGCTTAGTTGGAAACTATATCAATTTTTGTTTTTAAACAGCACTTTGGAAATAACTGTTTTATTTAAATTTTCATTTTCGATTTCTAGATTTCGGTTTTGCTGCTTGGCACAGGCGAGTCGGGCAAATCCACTTTTCTCAAGCAAATGGTAATAATCCATGGGCGTGGTGAATTCACAGTCGATGAAATATATGAATACAAATTGCTTATTTTCGCAAACATTCTCAACGGCATGCGAATATTAATTGCTGCGCGTAAATTTTTTGACGACATTGTTTGGCAATATCCGGAACATTCCACAAATTTATCTCAAGAATTTGCCAAGTATAGTATTTTGAGTATTTCAATTTGAAAATTAATTCACATACCAACCTTCTTTAATAAATTTCGTAATGATTCTCTTTTTTATTAAGAAGCTCTTTCATTATTTATCATCCTTTTCAGAAAAGGTTTCTGCAATTTGCAGAGCTAGTTTTGAAAAATATATAAATTAATTCTGTGATGTAACGGTGGTTTTTGCAGTACAGTAAACTTTCTTTTTCTTAATAATGGGATATTTCATAAGTTTTCTCGTAGAATTTTCTTTTTTATATAAAAAAATGGGTAGAACTATTTTTCTAGTCAATTTTGAAATTCTAAGGCTTTGCCCGGGCGAATTTTCCGCCCAACGCTTAAACGTGGCCGAAACATTCATCAAATGCGCACCGTTGGTTTCTGAACTGTGGAATGATTCGGCAATCAGAGAAACATTTGAACGACGTCGTGAATTTCAGCTTGTAATTTGCAATTTATTATTATTCTTATTATTATTCTTATTCTTATTATTATTATGTATTTTTTTGAATATTTAAATTTTTAGCCGGATTCGTGCAAATATTTTTTCGAAAACATTGCCAGAATTAGTCAGGCTGTATGTTGATGGTTTTGTTGTATGGTAAAAGTGGATGAATGCGATGCGATGAAAAAAAGTAATTTATTTTCAGAGCTATGTGCCATCGAACAGAGATATTCTGTTGTGCAGAAAAGCAACTCGAGCAATAACCGAGCACGTGTTTGATATTCAAAATGTACCATTCAGGTTTGTGATCAAAACTGAATTGTGAAATAATTCAAATTTGGGATGTGTCAACAAATGAACATATTCAGATTTATTGATGTTGGTGGTCAGAGATCACAGAGGCAAAAGTGGTTTGAATGTTTTGAAGGTGTGACTTCGATTTTGTTTCTAGTTGCGAGCAACGAGTACGATCAAGTAAGCTTGAAGAGTATATATATATATATATATATATTTTAAATAATGATAATTTTTCAGGTTCTATTGGAAGATAGGCGAAAAAATCGCCTGCTCGAATCTCGTGAAGTTTACGACACCATCGTCAACAATCGATTCTTCTCCGACATCTCCTTTATACTATTTTTCAACAAAACGGATCTTCTATCAGGTATTTGTTGTTTTGTTTATTATTTATTAGCTGTTTATTTGTTTGGTTGTAGAGAAAATTACACGTTCGGATATTCGTGATCATTTTGAAAAATTCCAAGGAAATTCACAAAGCTTGCACGATGTACAGTTTTTCTTTTTGGACTTGTTCGATTCTGTTCGCAAGAATAAAGCACAGCCATTTTTTTATCACTTCACAACCGCAATCGACACGGACAACATCAGGCGGGTTTTCAGAGATTGCAAAGAGATAATTTTAGATCGAAATTTGAAAACGTTGATGATGCAGTGAGAAATCAGATTCTTCTTCTTCCTCTTCTTCCACTCTCTCTCTCTCTCTCTCTTTCTGCTCTTATCAAACTTGTTTTCTTTGAAATTAATCACAATGCATTTTATTCATTCATTCATTCATTTAGCTGCTTTCAAACATTCCGGATTCTGTTTATATACCATCTATGAGTGCCTCTTACGAAATTTATTTATTTATTTTATTTATTTTTTACTCACTATTTATGAATTTTATTTTGCACCAGAGCAGCATTTTGATCAGCTCACCAACAATTATTCATTCTACTTAATTGTTATTCAAAATCATTCATTCCATTTCGCTGATTTTGAACATTTTTCAACATCAACTTCAAAAAAATACTGATTCTAACTTTTTTTCCATTTTGATTTTAAAAGTAACTTCTACAATGTAAAGTTAAACTGCAGATTTATAAAAGAAAAAGAATTCAATATTTTTAATTTGGTATAATACTGAATAAAAAGTAAACAGCATACCTTTATCAAGATTGGATCGCATCAATCTTTGCACTGTAGTCTTAATCCAATAGAAACAGCTGTCTGACGTCAAAGAAATAAAATGTGTAAAATCTTTGCAAACAGAAATAACCACCACGATAACAACTATTTGATAAAACTTCACACTAAATACAGCTTTGTAATTTGCTTATTTTACATTTTTCATTAATTTTGATTATTACTTCAAAAGACTGTAAATTATATTTCAAGAATAAATTTCAAAAATAAGGAATTTCACAAAAAATCAAAATAATACTTACGTCTTGTTATACTGTATTTTATGTTGTACTTTTTTTATGAAGGGATGATTGATTTAGTAGTTCGTTTTTGTAAAATTAGATTGCTGCTGATCAATTTTGAAAAATCATAAATTTTTTGTTGCATTATTTTCAAATGTTTTGTTTGATATTTTAAAATTATACAAAGGTTGTGATATTTTCATAAAAGTTTCGACATTTTCACCGACATTTATAATTATCATAACATTGTTCAAATGTTATAAAGAACTATCGGGAATTTTGTCCATTAGTACTTGTTGGTAAACTTGTAGTGGTTGCCGCCGCTTGAAAATTTTCCTCGTGATCAATAGATGTGCATATTTATTTATATATTATCACTTTTGGTATTCTGAAATATTTTTTATATTCAAATTTAATATGTTTTTTGGAGTTGGAGAGTTTCATTTTTTAATTTTATATTATTTCGTGCATACAATGTGAAAAAGAATGTGCGTAATGTTTTTTTGTGTTTCAGATTTTGTAAATTTTGAATATTTTTTGTCGAAATTTGTTACTTTTCAAGTTAAATAATTGAAAAGAAATGTCAGGAAAAAGAATTTGCCTGTTTGACGTCGACGGTACTTTAACAAGGCCTAGACAGGTTGAATTCATTGGAGTCGAATATTTTTAGATTTTTTTCTGCTATTTTTTAAATAATTTTTTAAATATATATGTAGAAAATTGATAAAGATTTTTTGGAATATTTGCGTTCATTGAGTAAGAAAATTCCACTTGCTGTAGTTGGTGGTTCTGACATTGACAAAGTGTTGGAACAATTGGATCTCAACTTGAAAGATGGTATAATTGGAAAATGTTGAAAATAATTTTATTCCATTATTGGGGTGTTATTAAAATTTCAGCTTGTGACCTTTTTGAATACGTCTTTGCGGAAAATGGACTTTTTGTGGCTAAAAAGAATCAACAGTTTCCAACCGCGGTAATTACAGTTTGTTTAATCTGAGCCAACTAAAATGTAAATATATTTTTGATATCGCGTGAAGTTTGATTTATTTATTAATTTATACATTTGCTAACGTTTGAATATGTAAATGACTGTGATGCTTTTCTTCACAGTTTACAAGGATAAATTTATCGACTGTACGTTGAAACGATGAAGTTCAAATCTTTTTCAAACTGAAAAATATGAGCAATGTTTTTGACAGACTATTCAAGAAGTTATTGGTGAGGAAAAATTGCAAGAATTTATTAACTACTGCCTGCGTTATTTGTCTGAAGTGAAACTGCCCGTGAAAAGGTTTAAAATTATTAATTTTTAATTTTTTTTGAAATTGGTATTTATTTATTTTCAGAGGAAATTTTATAGAATTTCGAAAGGGAATGTTGAATGTATCGCCAATTGGTCGCAGTTGTAATCAGAATGAACGAAACGAATTTGTTGAATATGACGAGGTTTTCAATTTTGAGTTTTTGCTTTGTGTTAATTAATAATAAAATTTTTCAGAAGCATAAAATTCGAGAAAAGTTCATCGAAGAATTGCGGAAAAGGTTTCCCGTAGAAAAATACGGGTTGCACTTCAGTATCGGTGGGCTTTATTAATTAATTTATATATTTTTGTTGATTACCATATTTTATTGCGATGAATAAATGAAATAAATTGTTCTTCTTTTTTAAAGGGGGACAAATTAGTATTGACGTGTTTCCAGTAGGCTGGGACAAGCGGTATTGTTTGCAGTTTCTAGAAAAAGATGATTTTCGTGAAATTTATTTTTTTGGTGATCGAACTTTCCCGGTGATTATAATTATTAATTTTTTTTTTTAAAAATATACATGTGAAATGCTTTCCTCTTTTGTTTTTTTTAATGAATTCAGTTTCAGGGAGGAAATGATTATGAAATTTTTGAAGATCATCGCACAATTGGACATCGGGTTGCTTCACCCAAGGATACGGAAAGTGAACTGAAATCTTTATTTGGCTAGCTGTATTATTAAGCTCTTGGCAATAAGTAATGAGCTCTTGGTCAATATCAATAACTATATCTAATGCAGATTTCTTTTTCTTTTCCTTTTGAATGTAATTTATGTTTTGATTGTAACACTGTTATGAAAATGATTTTTAAAAAATAATTTTCAATCTTGCATATTCAAATTTGATGGGCTTGAACTTGAATTTACAAATTGAACTTTATAATTATTTTTTTTGGAAATATGTATTCTTCAAGTGATTTTTATAATGAATAATGTTGAATGTCAGCAGCACGTGATCAAAAAAAATGAATTATTGATGAATTGAAATCAAAGAAGCATATTGAATCAACAATGTAGGAATTGTTTTGTTTTTTTTTTTTTGAAATTTAAATATTAAAATGGATAATTTTTTTTATTTTATTATTGACGAAACACCGTTCTAATGTGTACGTTAACAAATTCATTGAAATCTTTCCTGACCATACAAGCAGATGTATAATAAATAGAAGGGATTCATTATTCAGGTGAAAAGATGATGCTTATCGTAAAATGCTTATTATTGCGCTTCAACTTTTTGAACGGCTGTTGAACGTTCTGAAAGTAAATATTTTTATGAAAAAAATGAATAAATAAACAAAAAACCTCTTGATGTAATATCTTCATATTCTGTTCAGTTTAATAATTAAATGGAAATGTAGTTTATTTTATTTGAATTATATGAAACTTGTTTTTACAAAATTTGTCAAAAGTCTTTTGAATGGCTGAGTATTAAAATTCATTATCAGCTATGTGTTAAGTGAATATATATGACAGTGACCATTTGGATGAAGATCAAGATTTAAAATTGAAATTGATTAAAGCACGAAAGCATATTTTATTGCCTTTTCTTGATTTGACGTTTGCGTTTTTACTGTTAGAGCTATTACGAAATTTTCATTATTTCTAATTTTTCTTTTGTCTTTTCTTCTTCCCACCCTTCTCCATTGTCCGTCATAAATTTAACAAAATTGAAAAATCATAAACCTTTTGCCATTAATGTACACGACTGAATAATGATTTTTATTATGTATATTTTTCTTTCTTTTGTTTTTTAAAACAGTTATGTTCGAAATGAGAGTAGAAATTACAATGGCAATCTGCTGCAATTTACAACTGCACACAAGTGTATTTCGATTAATTAATTTTAATTTAAATCTAACAATTACAATGGTTTTTATTTTCTATTTTATTGCACAACTACGTTAAAGATTTTGGCAGAAAAGAAGAAAGAAAAATTTTTTCTAAAATTAAATCCTGAATCCAATGACAAGCAGAAATTAATGTATTTATTATTCGCATTATATTACAAAGATTATTATTTAAAAAGAAATTTTCAATACATTTAATAATAAGTGACAAAAGAATTAATTAATTTCTATCTTTAAAATAAAAAAAAAATATTCATTCGCATGTTTGATAATACTCGTGCATATATCATCCATGCAATATTGTTTGTACATTGTTGGAAATGAATACATTTATCAATAATAATATATTCAATGAAAAGCAAATGAATATCTCTAACTAATAATTATTCTATTTAGCTTGTTCTGTTTGTTTAATTACTTGGCTATTGACACAACTTGTAACATTATTGAAAATTGTACAAATTCTATTTGCATTCGTTTGTAAAGTATTTTATTTGAATATGACTGCATGTACAATTTATGAACAATTGGAATTAAAGATTTTGGAAACAAATACTCAAATTTTACAGAATTATTTATTATAATCCTTTATAAGATAAGTTGTGAGCAGATTTGAAATGTTTAAAATATAATTATAATTAAACTAAAATTAATCCATAAATAAAAAGAAAAATCTGTTGAAGTACTACAATAAGTTGAAGCTTTGCAAAAAAAGTTTAATACAATTCAAATTGCTGCTAAGAAAATAAAATTTACTTTTATCAAAATCCAATAGAAAAACATTACGACTGATTAAATTTTTACAGTTGTACAGTTATTCAAGAAAATAAATCTCGTTTAAAGTGTAAATGTAGAAATTTTGAACATTTGCTATTTAATAACTGCAATGTTTTTTAATCTTTCAATAATAATCTACTTTCTTTAAAATTGTTTGAAAAATAAACTTTTAAATACTTGAAATTTTTAATTTTAATTCATATTGTAATATTACTGAATTAATGAGTTAGTGTTTGAAATACTCGTGTTAAAATGTGAATAAATAAGCAAATATATGTATAATTTTTTGAAGTATATTTCTTATATGACTTTAATTCAAATATTAAATTGAATTTTTAGTTTTGCAAAACGATCGTGTAGCTAATAATAAAGAGAATAAAATGGAATAATTTACTGCATTACCTGCTTGCTGGAAAACTGCCATACGCTGCACCTTCATTTATGCATTTTTGATGTTGAATATGATATTCCTAATTGAAAAGGAAAAAAGTATGAATAAAAACAAAAAATAAGAATAAATGAATTGAATAAAAAAATATTTTAAAATGCAATATCTACCATGATGATTTGTTGAATCAGTTGCAGAATATCTTGATCCAGATGAGCGCAATAGGATGTTTTTCCGATCGGTTCAACGGTGCCTCGTTTGCCCCATCCGGAAGAGAATGTCAACTGAGACGCGGTCTGGCAAACCAAAAATGCCAGCAGCAGGGTGCACCAACCGGCTGTGGCTGCTTCTCTGAATATAAATTGCATGCTTTTTGTGTTGCTCTGCGGAGAGGGATATGCCTTTTTTGGGGATATGCTGTGCGTCAGACGACCAAGAGTTGATATTGTGGAAAATTGCTAATGTCGATCTTGAATTTAAAGGCAAAACGGCTGGCTGAACAAGTTTAGTTTGGATTTGCTCAAAACTTTGCACCTCTGCAGCCAATCAGATGAGCAACACAGACAAACACACACGCAAGCATCTCTGATCGATACGGCTTCTTTGCTTAGCTTAGACGATAAACACTAGTAACTACTACTAGGAACAATTCACTGGTGTCCATCTGACAAAGATTAATTAAAAAATTTACATTCAACTATCTGTTAATGGAGAAGATTGCCAGTTGATTCCCGTGTTTCCGCTTTCTGAGTTCATTTTATCATCATCATCATCATTCGACAATGCCGACAATACAGATGCGGATGACAATGATGAAATTGAACGTCAACGCCAAAGTCACAAAATCAGAATTGCTTTGCAATTCTTCCCATTTAAAATTAAATTTTTCCCAATAATATTGTTCACCAATAACTCACTGGTCTTTTCTGATGATAATTAATCATTATCCGCTGGTACGATCATCATCTGCTGACAATAATTAAATGCAATACATCACTTCAACAAATGTTGCACAATTGAACACCGACACCAAGTCAACACGTTGTTTTTGTTGCACGTTTGGAAAATCAAATATTTTTCTCATTATTTTATACTTTTTTTAAACAAATTTATTTCCTACAAAAACAGAACTGCAAATGAAAAGCGGCTTCTCCATTACAACTATTCAAAACAACGTAACACGGCTTAATTGAATTCTATTTTCACTTATATGCCACACCACCACCACCACCAACGACAACAACAACATGATGGATATAAGCCAGCTTAATTGATTTCTTGTTTATTAATTCACTTCTGAATTTGCATTTGTTTTGTTTAATTTCATTTTTAAATTTAAAACAAAATACATCTGACCTTATTTCCTTGTAACGATAATTTTCCTTTTCAACAGAATTACTTTTTTTTTATTAATTTTGCTAAAACTCGACCAAAACCAGTCAAAAATACATTAATTTTTTTCATTTCAACTTTGTCACTTCCAACGTAACAACGTAAGAAAGTTTAAGAAAAAATATATTTTATAAAATATTTTTATATTCTGAAAAATTTTTTTCATACTAATTATCTGGTCGAATGTTTTCTCTTCAAACAAAATTGTTTAATGTATGAGCGAACTTTAATCTGAACTCTGAGTGAATGAAATGATTAAAATGTAAAAATTGTTTTTTTTCGTAGAATTTTAAATCAGATTTTGATTATATACAACTCTGCTTATGGAGCAATCAAAACTTAAGCAGCGCAATTAATAAGTAATTTTTCAATTCAAAAGTTAAGTATTAAAGAGATAAATATAAATATTGAAATTAATAGCATTATTATTGTTGCTTTTTAAATATCTTTGATTCATGTGTATGTATTTAAATGTTTTGATTTAATGAATTAAAAATGACAAATGAAATTTACTTCCTCAATTTATGTATGACATAAGAAAAATTGTAAGTTTGACTGTTTTAGATAAAATGTGCATGGTGTTCTTTTATTTTAAGCTTTTCAACAAAATGATTTAAAAAAGTACTTTCCTTACTTTGCAATTTTACTATGCAACAAAAGCTTGAAACAAAATTATTTTAAAATTAATTTAGTTGAAACAAACATGCAGTTAATTTATTATTTTAACTAAATTGAATTGCATTAAATTACAATTTGATTCAATTTCATTTAATTTTAATTACATCAGCATCAAATTGCAACATAATTTAAAATTTTATTTATCATCACAACTTTCACATCGTCAGTTTTTTGGAGTTTGTCTATTGCATATTATTGAATGCAAGCGTTCTTTCGCATAATGATCCGTTGGGGGCTAGTTCCCATTTATGCACCGCTTCCGGAATCTGCTTATACATCTTCTGCGGGACCAGCAGCATGTTTTCTCATTCTCCTTGAATTACAACTTCTCTGATCCAAAGCATCAACTCGTCTGAATATATCCAGTCCAATAGAACGTCTGCTGACGGAGAATTCGCTAGTGTATCCTCACAGGCACATCACACAGTCAAATAACCACTTAGCGCCTTTTCCAACAATTATTGCACTTCAGTTCAATCAACGTGTTCTGCCGCCAAAAACTGATTGCATAGCTTTTGAATCCCTAATTTAATTATTATGATATGAAATAAGTATATGAGTAGTATTGCATTGCACAACCTTTGCAGCCATGGTTCGCTCTAATTAGAGAATCCATTCGGCTGTGAGGTACTACTGCATGAATACACATTCTGCTCATCGCCTCCCATCATACTATTTCCATACCTCAGCAACCGTTATCTCAACCACGTAATATTCTGTCATTTTGTATTCAATCTACTTATGGCACAGATCAACAAACGGCTCGCAAACGTTACCACCTGCTTTGAATCGTCATGTCTCCAATCAAAGTCGCATCCTATCCATATTTGGCTAACCGTAGCATGCTGTTGGAATCACGGTATGCAAGAAACGACACTGAGGTGCGCAATTTCTTCAGCAGATTAAATACCGGCTAATAATCTTCTGATCAAATCTGCTATACCATATTAAAGCATATAAATGAATACGAAAGAAGGCTTTTCAATCGGCAGATAAATCCAACATAAAAATTGGTCTCAACTCAGAGCCGCAGGCTCATAAAATACCCAGTTTATAAATTGCAATGTGGCAAATTAAATGCCGGCTAATAATCTTCTGATCAAATCTGCCACACCATATTAAAACATATGGGCAAATGCAATTGCCAGGGTAGCCAATCGGCAAATAAAGTCGACCAAAAGAACGGTCTCAATTCAGAGGCACAAGTTCATGTCGACCATACTCTACATACAGCTTGCATTTCGTTGGGAGCAGCATCAGTTGCTTTTTTAAATATGCTACATTTGTTTTCGTTCACTTTAAAACTGACATTTTTGAAACGCAAAAACACTTCCTACAGTCACATATAAGCGTTGTTCTGGCGTTCTGCCAAAGATGATGATCACATTCAGGCAGATTAAACATTTCAATTCTGCCAACGCTATTTTCATGAAGCGCTGAAAGGTCGCTGGCACGTTTTTTAGCCGAAAAGCCATCACTTTTAACTGATATAAACTATATGGCATGGTGAATGTTGCTTTTCTTTCACTTTCATTTATTTCATTCTTCCCAGCAAGTAATTTTGGGGAAAATTTAATGTGAGAAACCACTGCACTCTTATTATTGCATTTAACGTCCCATCAATTCTTGGCAGCAGTTGTGCATATTTCTCCATCACGTCGTCAAAGTAACAACAGTAAACATAAAATCAATGGACACGATACGATTACAGAAGAATTTAGTAATGTCCTGCTGAAGCATACCATTCAGCTGCCGATGATAAGCTATTCGCCATGCCAGCATATTGCAAACTGCCAAGGCCAATTTTGAATAAGGTCAATCCTTACATCTATCATGCCCAAAGATATAACTACGTTGCATAAAAATATACGGAAATTCAATGACTTTGACCTTTGACAATCTTTTAAAATTTAACAATTCCAATAATTCTTTCACAATTGGTAGAATGACAAAAACCATGATATAGCTGTTAGCTCTGAAATTTCAGACATCTGGTTGCCATCTCGGGCATATTCTTGTTACCATCCGTCTAATCGAAACGCATAATGCATGTTGAAACTGCTAGACTAACGCCTTCACAAAACCAGCCTCTTTCGTCGCTAACGCATTCTTTAAAAATAAGTCAACAAACTCATGTTACCAATGCACAGTTATTCAAAGTATGTAATCAGGTTTAAGTGAAAATAAAATTTAAAATATTTATCTTCTACATTCTTTGAATAGTACGGATTTCTTGGTGTCGTAACCAGCGATTTCATGGTCTCCTTTTCATATCAGAGTCACCGTAATACTGAACTAAAGCTTGCCGTGATTTTCAGGAACGCCATCATTGTACCACATCAAACATTTCCAATGGTAGCAAAGTCATCAACAGCTTAAAAGCTTGCCCAGCTTGAAATCAACTCTCGCTTGTCCATATTACAGTTTTCCATTTTACTATTTCTTACAAATAGTTTATAATGATAGCAGTCAATAAGTAAAAAAGCATAATTGAAAAGGAAGCGTAAAGCAATACGCAATAAGTAATGACATTTTTAAAGTTACAGAAATACTCACGTATAACAATGTCACACTCAACGCCCCACGGCACTATCACTCTTACGCTCTTCGCCTACAAAATAATAAAAAAATCTTCAAGTGTCATTTCGTTAGACTGTATTTCTTTTTTCTAAACATTTGCATTTGTCATGATTTTTGTTACTTTTTATTTTTCTGATGCTATGCTTTTATTATTACATTGCTGTATTCTTACTAAAATGATTAAATTATTGCAAATATATTTCTATTTTTACCAGATGTTTACAAAAATTACCAGCTGCCTTATATAATTGCTTTTTGTGAGGAGCTTTAAAAGAAAAAAAAATAAAAGCACATTGTTGTCAAATTTATGTAACTTTATGTAACTAAATAAATTTTATTTTTAAGAATAGCATAAAATAAACAAGTGAGTGCATGTCAAGAAAGTTTGCTTTTTCAGTATCAAATTAAAATCGTCACCACTGCTCTTTGCATCTTTGCACAGTTTTTAAATTAAAAACTGACAGTATATGACAGTTTTTTAATCAAAAAATTTAAAAATGTTACATAATTTTAGCTGCTCTGTTAACTGTTCTTGTGCACTTCTTTTATTATGAATTAAAAAACTGACAACTCATACGGTAATCAGTGTAAACCTTGAAAATCGGGAATCAGACAGTATCCGGACAAAAACTACTTTTTGCTGTGTAGATGCATATATGTGAATGTAGAAGTGCTTTGTGTGTATGGTCAGCTGTACTTTGGCGAGTGTGATTTGTATTGTTTGCTTTTGTTTGAATAAAGTGACATTATCACTTCGTGCGTTTTGATTAGCTGGTGAGTATGTGTGAGAAGCTGATGGAAGGATCAAGCAGATAAGGCTAATCTCTAGCAAACGTGCGTTAATGAAGCTCAGTCGAGCTAACTGGACGAACTAGCTGATACTACAAAATTATTTGTTTTTTTTCAATAAAAAATGAAATATTGAAAGAAAATAAATTTATGCCATGGGAATAACCGAAATTAATTCCAATAATTAGTCCATATGTAAATATCTGAATTAAAAAAACAAAATGACACTTAAAAGGATATAAATCAATTGACGATAATTTATCAGAGCTTGAAAAAAGAGATTTTAACATAAAATGTTATGATTGCATTTATTTATTTCCAAAATTATTATTTACTACTTTTAATTAAAAGTAATATTTTTTCTTCATTTGTACTTGTAATTCATTTTTAAAACTGGTTTGAAAATGTTTTCCTCTGCTTGCAGAACTTTGAATGATTAAAACATATTTTAGGTAATTCAATTATTTTCAAGTGAATTTCATAAACAATGCAAAATTCTCTAACTGTCGACGATGAAACAATGCAACACATGTTCTCGAAATTTCGTTCTAAAGAAAGCAATCCAAATGGTTATTCGCGCAAGCTTCAGTTCTGGATGGACAGCATAAGGAATCTAGTTTACTCTAAAGGGAATCCTATTTTCACATTGGGACAGCTTAAACAGGAATTTCAATGGAAAAACTATACTCCAGCTTGTTTAGATCATGTCATTTATGAAATGTTAAAAGGTGGTATCATTATGACTCGAACAGAATACGAAAATTCACTTTACGGATGGTTTTACAAGAATTTGCAAAAAATTTTAAGAGAAAGTTGGAATTATATATTTCCTCATAATAATGACAGGGAAATTGAATACGTATATGTAGCTCTAGTGAAAGTAAGAGTTATTGTTTCAAAGATGCATCTTTTTTAATTTTCTAATAATTTTAGAGTCTTGGAGAGCAAATATTGTGTAAAGTGCAGAAGTTGTCTTTGGACTCGACAATTTCTGAGAATGTAATTTCTTGGAATGAACTTCGTCGCGAAATTGCTGACATATGTCCCCTTAAAAGAGCACTTGATTTGGTCTTGTCTTATTTGCAATCCGTGCGACTTGTATCCAGTTATCAAACTGATGATGCTGAAACGGTATGATGTTTTTTACATTATAGCATTTGAAATAAAGATTTCTCTTTAATGTGCATCATCTTTTATTTTAGCTTTTGAAGTTTTGTTTGTCCTCTGAAAACGTTTATCCTGAAATTACAGATATTGATATTTCTATTTACAAGTAGGTTATTTTGTTTTTTCCTTTTGTATTTATTTGTCTTCGATTTTTGTAGAATCCAAAAGTTGACCGCAAAGTTACAAACTGAGGTGGAATTATTCAACGAAACTATTTCGAAGTATTTAATATTTTTTATGTTTTTATTTTAATATTATTTTAATATAGTGGAGTTTTCTTTTTTCAAAATTTTCTAATTATTTTTTAAAATATATCCTCTTTTTTTAAAGTTTGCATTGATATGTATATGTATAGATTGGAGGATTTTGCTGTTGTCTCTACCCGACAAAAGAAATATTCTGAAGCAAAAAGATTTATTTTAAAAAAGCGTTATCATGAAAATATTCTGGCGAATAAATTGGATGCAATTTATAATTTGCAGTCACTTTATTTGAAATTGATGTCGGCAAAGAATAACGCAATGGTATGAATTTCACTGAATGAATGTGAATGCAATTTATATGTTTGTTTTTCGACTGCTTTATCATTAAGATATTTGAATTTCCTTTTGAAGGTTACTGGTGCCTTGGAGACGAGTAAAACAGCTCTTCGAAACAAATTGAATGCTGACATCAGTTTCAGTGAGGTTCAAACTACGCTGGACGAAATCCAAGAAGCAATGGTTTCTGTTATATTTTTGGTACAGCATTACATTTTTTCAAATTTTCAGGCTGCAGAAGTTCAGACGGATATTGAAGATTCTCTAATACGGGAAAAAGTTGATTTTACCGAGGAGGAAATTGAAAATGAATTCTTAACCATTCTAGAAAGAGTGAAAATATCTGAAAAAGAAAAAGCAGGAATATTTCGAAGTATGGTCCATTATTTCAGAATTTATAAACATTAATCTTGGAGAAGTTATCTGCAGCTAACAGTTTATAATAATTTGTGATTAAAGATTTTCTAAAATTTGAATTTCCTAAAACTTAAATATCAGCATTGCATGTTATACATTCCGTTCATCAAGTTTCTACGATGAAATTAGATTAAACTTTTCAGTATTTAATCTTTTAGGATAACTAATTTTGCTATATATATAGCATCCTTTGTTAAACGTGATGCATTTATTATATATATATATATATATTCAAATTATTCAACAGTTAAAATTATGAATTTCAGATATGGATGAAAGTGCTTTACCTAAAAATAGTGCTATGGGTAATAAGCAGGACCTCGGTGAAGAAATTATTTCTGCTGGCTGACATTTTAATTTTATAAGTCAACTATTGTCTGTGTACTTATTATGAATGATGATACTTTCCAATAAATGAAAGTTTTTCTAACATTTGTTAATTCATTTGAATATATTTTATGAAAAAGATTCATTTTTATTACAACAATTAAAACTTTAAGTTAAAATGTTGTAAGTAATTCATAATTCTTTATAAAAACAATTTTTATTTTTTCAAATAATAAAATATTAATATTTTTAACGCTGTTAACTTTGTGAAATGCTGTTGAATTTTGAAATGTTTAAATGACGCATAAGATGTTCAAAAATAAATAAAGCATCATAAAAATATGCGTCTTCTAATTATTTTAACTGTTTGGAATTTGTTGTTAACATTCATTGAATAAAATTAATTACAGTATTAGTATATACAGTAGGAAAAACCTTTAGCATTTTAGTGTTACTGTAATTCATGTTGTGAATACTGACTTTATTTGTTTGCATTACTTGCATTTTATAAGAGTGTTATTTGTCATTTTATTGAAGCTGAATATCTTATCGTGCGTAATAATTACCTTCCTAGTTTCAAGTTTATTTAAAATGTAGCATGCTAAAAAATAAAGCAGCAGAAAATGGTTTATTACTTTTTATGTTTTAGTTCTTAACCGTAAATTGAAATGGTTGACGCTGACGTTGCAACAGAAAATGCTGAAGGTGAGGTTCATACAGAAAATGTTGAAGTTCCGATAGAAAATGTCGAAATTGAGAGCGGAAATGATTCAACAGAAGATGAAAACAATGATTTTGAAAATAAATGGAAAATGTCACTGCAAGAAGTAGTAAAGAAAATTGTAATCAATCCTAATGGATGGGGTCCCGTGAGTATTCCGGAAAGTTTTCGATGTTTGCCTTATCAGGCGTTTGATAAAAGTGAACGAATTTCAAAAATTGCCGATTGGACAGGGCAGCTTTCTCGTGAAGAACGGCGATACGGTAAGTTTATTGATAATAATTATTATTTCGTTTTTTTACAAATGTTGTGGCCAATGTCGTTTTAGGACAAGGACGCTACGCAGCAGCTAACGCAAATGCAGCCGCATCTACTAATCAGTATGCTTATTACCATGAAGAAGAGGAAACTGCCTTTCAACTTGTGGATGGTGCACGTACTGCTAAATCCGCTCCGACACGCAATTATCGTCTACGACAATTGCAATTAGCTAGGCGACAAATGCAAAAAGACCGTGAACGACAAACTCAAACTCAAGCATCCTCTAAACATGCGAAAAATAGAGAAAAGTGAGAATAGAACAATTCATTTGTTGTTGTTGTTGTTGTTTATTAATAATTTCACGCATTTCATGATTTTATGTTTGTTTTTTTCTTGTAGGGATCGTCACAATCAGTGGCGAGTGTTTCAGAAAGCTTTCAGACAACGTCAGCGTTACGATAGACGAGGACAAAAGCAAGTCAAATCTCGTCTGCCTTCGGTTATGATAAAACCTGAATGGGAAATGTTAGAAGAATTCGATTTAGCTCAATTGCAGAAAATGAATTTGCCTTCTGTCGGCGATGGGGAAGACATGTATGTAACTTTTGTCATTTGAACTTTTTGTTGTTTGTAATCTAATATAAATTGAAATTGAATTAATTTTTCAGTATTTTTGTAGTAACTTAATGTGAGTGATTTTTGTAGAATTGTAAATGTAGTTTTTATAATATCTTACTTTAAATTGAAGATTTCGGTTTTAATATTTTTGGTTATCAGTTGATATTTTGGTTTATTGTAAAGCGGATTGATTTTGTTCAGGTGTAGAGGATTAATTTATGATTTTAGTTGTATTTAATTTTGGATGTTTTAGTGAAAATGAGCGTTACGGAACTTTGGAATATTATGAAAGAAGTTTCGATCGCATTACCGGCAGAAATGAGGTACAGCTTCGGCGTTTCTTCAAAAGTTATTACACTATAAGCACAACGGACGATCCAGTTATTGAGCGAGTGAGCTGATAGTTTTTTTTCTGTTTATGCAGTTTATTTATTTATTTATTTTTTAGCTTGCGAAAAATCCACATTACACGGTCTTTGCGACGGATGTGATCATTGCGACATTGATGTGCTGCACACGTAGTGTATATCCTTGGGATATTGTTATTCATCGAATTGGCAACAAACTATTTTTTGACAAAAGATCGTCATCAAAAATTGGTCTGATTTGAATACTAATTAGTTTAAACAATAGTATTGCATAACTTTTTCTTTTTTTCAGATTTTCCTACGGTCAGCGAAACTGCTATTGAACCACCTCAAGATGAAGGAAATTCCATAAATTCTCCTCATTTTCTTGCTCTAGAAGCCATGTTCGTTAATCAGAATTTTAAGCAACAAGTTTTGAAATCGGTTTGTATAAATAAATATATCTTGTTCAGTTAGAAAGTTCATGTTTATTTTTTATATATTTACTTTGTTTCAGGACGATGAAAAATATGCTTTTGAACATCCAGATGTGCCATTTGTAGATGAAAACGATCCTAACAAAGAAAATGTGGCTAGCATTGGCTACAGGTTCGTAAATCAAAATATATTTTAATTTTAATAAATGTTTTATTCCTAGATATCGTACGTGGGATTTAGGAAATGATGTCAATTTAGTGATCCGATGCGAGCATGATGGAGTAATGAAAAGTCCAGAAAATGAAACGCAATTTTTAACAATAAAAGCGTTTAATGAATGGGATTATCGAGTAATTTATTTAATTGTTAAATTAATTCTCGTTCTGTGGAACTCTTATTATTGTCTTGCATAAAGATTATGATTGCAATATTTTAATAGTTTTCTGGTGGTATTGAATGGCGTAGTAAAATTGACACACAACGAGGAGCAGTTTTGGCGACAGAATTGAAGAACAACAGTTGCAAGCTGGCAAAGTGGACTGTTCAAGCCCTTTTAGCAGGGTCTCATTATCTTAAATTCGGGTAACGTTTCCGGCATTTCTGATTAATTTAATGTTTGTTTTTCATTGGCACAGTTCTATTTTATTATAGTTATATTTCTCGAATTCACACACGTGATACTACACAACACGTCATTTTGAGCACACAGCAATTTCGACCAGCGGAATTTGCTAATCAAATCAATCTAAATATGGATAATGCTTGGGGTTCATTTCAACAGCTTAGATTTTGGTCTTCAAAATAATAGTTCATTTTTTATAGGTATTCTGAGATGTTTCATTGACAAATGCTTAGAATTGCCGTCTGGAAAATATCTTCTAATGAAAGATCCGAATAAGGTAAAGCAGTAACACAATGCTTTTTATTCAATGCTACAAATGTTTTAACAATTTCTTAATTACAATTATTATTTAGCAGTATAATTTCTTATCATGTCTAGGAATGAATGTAGTTTCAATAAAATGTAATATTTATTCAAATAAATGACAGCTTAGTGAGCTAATAAAGATTTTTTTTCTTATAGCCAGTCATGTTGCTATATAAAGTTCCACCAGATTCTTTTGAAAATGAGGAAGAAGATCAAGCTGAAAACAATGAATTGGAAGAACGTAAATAATCATTGTCATTTTTTGTTATTTTATGCATTAACGCATAAATATATTTTTTTCAAATAATTTTAATTTTTAGAGTCACATGCATGAAAGCAAGTATTCAAGAAATGATGTCTTTTTGATACTGATGATTTTTCAATGATAATAAAATATGTATTGTGGCAGAAATTATAATATCGGCATCAGATATTTCATATTTCTAAAAATATCAGTTGTTGTCACTCACTTAATTAATGGCAATGAAGAATTGTGTTCCAGAAATTTTTATACTGCACCTGAGTCTATGAATTAAACAGTTCTGAAACTGTCGGTGTGAACATAAAAATATTCTGAAACCATGTTACCGTGATATAGCTGTGAGTAGGGTAATCATGGCGTAGAAATATTAGGAGAGCTGTGATGAAATGAAAAAAAAATATTTAAAGTGTCAAACTGTAATTTTTTGAAAGCTACCGGGTTTTACAAAAAATGAATTTCTGTTTAATTGTGAATATAAACCAAAATTTCATCCTCACACTGCTCAGATAATTTTTGTACAATTAATTCTTTTTTTTTTAGATCTTTATACATTTGATAACATATTTTACCGTCATGATTGCCATTTTTGTAAGACACAACAGGCAGATGTAAATTTCGAAGGGTGGTATCACTGTTACTATAGAAATAGCTTAGTTATTTCTTTACATTGATTAGCTATTATTTAACGTGATGCTTTACTGCTGATTAGTTAAGTATTCTTTTCCTGATAAAGATTTATTTTTCCACATTGAAATTGATTTAAAATAAATTCTGAAACGTTGTAAATAGAATTCATTTACAAACTTTATTCCATAATAACTATATAATGAAAGAATAAAAATGAAATATTAATGTAATCTCAGACAAACAAATAGTAAAAAATAAAGCAAATGAAAGATACAATAAAAGATATCAGTACACTAATCTACTCTTTTTTTTATTCTTGAGTT
This sequence comes from Trichinella pseudospiralis, assembly GCA_001447645.1. NCBI lineage: Eukaryota > Metazoa > Nematoda > Enoplea > Trichinellida > Trichinellidae > Trichinella > Trichinella pseudospiralis. The sequence continues at coordinate 212,541 of JYDV01000008.1, read as the reverse complement.
CTTTGAATAGTTTTTTAAATCAGAAATAAAAGAATAAAATTAGTTTATGTAAATTCAAAAGAATTGCAAAAAATGGTATAAGTTTTCTTTATGCTTAACACACAAAAGCAGCGGCATGCAAAGAGCAAAATATGTTGCAACTTTGATTGTAACATCTAAAAAGAAAATATAGAAAGAAACAACAGAGCATGTTTCATGAGAAACCAATCCAACTAATATGCTTACTTTCAAGATCTCTGCCAACTAGCGTTTTTTGGTAGAAAAATAAAAATGGCTTTGCAATTATCGGATTCTATTGAAATAAAATCATTACATTGGAAGCAAAACATTTTTTTCCTAACGTAAAATAACAGTTATTAAAATTATAAAAATATTCAGCTTTTCTGACATTAGCTATTCATAGTTAGTTGTTAGACATTTTGAACTGTTTGGCTGTTGGTAATTTTGTTGTATTAAAATCATCTTTAGCATTGACAACTGCTGATGATAAATCCATATATTCTTTCTAAATCAAACCCCATTGAACTATACAATGAGAGAAATTTTGAAAATTCCATGGCAAAAGCATGATTGTGACTTAGCTTTTCTGTTGCTTCTTGCTAAATAAATGTATGAGCAATAACAAATTTATCCCACCCAACAACTGAATGCTAACCAAAACATGTCTTTTGTTAAAATGTTGCCATTGAAATGACAAAATTGTTTTGCATGTTTTTCTGAATTTTACCAGAACCCACGTTGAAAGCTTTTATATATTTAAGCTTCGAGAATGTGAAAAATTCTGCTTACAGCATTTTACATAATATCTTCATCTTTAGCATGACGTAAGAAATAATTTTTTATTTTAATTACAGATAATAAAAATTTGATAAAAAATATCAAATTGTTCAAAAGCATATTGCACTAATTAGTTGAAAATTTTCTAATCTTAATAAAATATCTTAAAATCTTAATAAAAGTATACAAATTAAATACCACAAAAATCATATAAGACGTTTTCTAAAAAATTAAAATTTTAAAAAACTTATTCAATTTTGTGCTGCACTTTTTTCATTTCTAATAAAACAGTTGTTGCTTCATATCTCAAATATTATTCTGCTTCACAGATTTTAGCTGCATTTTTTGTTTGAATTGCTTAGCTGAAAGTTATTTAGTTATTTTTATAATATCATCAAAATAGTCATTTGTCACTAAACACTTTTAATAAATATTTTTATAATAAGAAAACACAGAAACGTTTTGACAATGAATGCAAGAAAAAGTTGCAGACGTAGAAATGGCATGATGAATGAAATTATGCAAGCATATTGCAAATTCTGCTTAACAAACTGTTCAGTAGTGTACGAACAGTAGTCGCTTTAGCGATTGCTGAACACAAATAAACATGACTAGCATTTTCAGGAAATATGTCAGAAAAGTGAGAATTTGTTTTTTAAGTCGGTAATTGAGTGCCAATAGTTTTAATTTATTCACAAATGACATTATCAAGACCTACCTTGATGCCAGACAATTAATTTCTCATAAAATATGCTTGGATAATTGTCCTGTTGATGTGCACTTTTCTTGCAAAATGAAAAAGAGTGAATATATTTCTTTGGAATGTTCTTTATTGTTATGATTGATGTTATTCTCTTTGCTATTTATTTGTATCCTTGATCTTGTGTGCATCATTGCGTTGCACGGAGTGGAATTAAAATTTACATATGAATTGCAACTGCAAAACGTCAGCATGTGCACCAATGTTCTTATATATAAATATAAATATATATATATATATATATATTTATTTATTTCAAAAAACGTTAATTTAATTTAATCTCGCTTTATATTTTCCAAATGCTATCCATCTTTAAGTTTACAGAAACTGTTTTTTTATACATAAAAAGTCAGAATTTTTTACTGTAATCAAGCACGACAAATATTTTCATTCATGTTAATCATTTTTATTCAGAATAACCGAAATCCATTACTTCGGTGCCTTCACATTTTTTACTACCAATCCAGGAGGAAGTGAATGACAGATCTTTTCTGCTCGATCGTCACCTTCAACAACCAAAGTATACAAGTACTTCGAAGTGCGAATCTAAAATATACATAAATAAAAACAAAAAAGTTCAATGAATTCAACATACAATTTTTTCTGCTTATTCTCAAATTTAAAATTTACATACCTGTTTACTTCATTCAAACGTTTACGTATACACCTTTACATTCAACTTAACTTATGCTTTAAAATCACTACTAATTTAGAACTCACATTAAATATGTGCATTAAAAGCTATTATATGATTAATATAAAATATTTCACATTTAATTATTTTAATCAGTAAATAAAATAACAATGCAATAAAAGTTCCTATTTCATTCAAAATTACCTTGAACTTCGTGTTAAATTTATTCTTCTTGATAATGACGGCTCTAGCATCTTTACGGCGCGCCAAACAAAGAAACTGCTTTATTTCAAAAATCTGCTTCGGCATAATCGCTACAATAAAAAAAATAAAGTTTTTACACTTAAATTAATCAAACAAAGAAATGACTCAGTAATCAATGTGCATTCTAACCTCCATTACCTGTTTTTGTTACTCTTAATTATAAATAGGTTCACGCAATCGAAACAAAATGAAGTTTAAAGAATCATAAACAATACTTTAAAGTCAACAACTACAGAATAGTGCACAATATATAAATAAAAAATATAAAAGAATATAAATCAAAACGCAAACGCAGCAAAATCAAATTCACGATACTCACGGCCATGTGGAAATTACTGTACAAATAAAGAAAATCAAGGATAACTATAAGCTAATTGACAAGTTCACCTTCACAATATTACACTTATATAATAATCATAATAACAATAATAAAATAATAAAAATGTTAAATTCAAACTAATATGTGTCGTGGAGCCCAACTGGATACCAACATTGCCAAAAATTATTTGCACCTTGAAATTTTTATATACCGTAGGATACAGTAGTTGAGTTCTTGGTGCTACTACTATTTTTATTCTTGCGATATTTGTCTTTAAAAAGTAAACATATCCATGATATGCGAAAAAATATTTTGTAAATTTTACTGATTATCTGGACGCAAATTAATAGTATGCCGTGCAAGAAATAAAGCTGTTGCAAAAACCAGATGAACGGCCCATAAATTTTTCAGAAAAGCAAAACAGTAGTGAAAGACATTAATTTCGAAAGGCATTATAAGAAATGAAATTCTGAGTTATATATTGATAATTGTACACCTGCATGTATTTAAGTTTCTTCATGACCTTGGTTGCATTCCATATGTTGTTATAAAAATTTTCTATAACTTTGAAAGTAAATTCATGGAAATCAGCAAAACCAATTTCATTGAAGATCCACGATACCTTATTGCTCAGCTTTTCATTAGTCTCATTTGTTCATTGGTTGAAAATGGATTTAGTATGATTCGATCGTACGTGAATGCTTTCTATTGGCCATACAAGATAGAAATCCCATTAGCTGATAATATCCGATATTTCATTAGCTACTAGCTGTTAATTGTGAATGGCTGCAATATTTCACGTTTCATTGGTCGAAATATTTCAATTGCAATGCTCATATTAATAAAGTAACAACAACTGATATTTTTAGAAATATGAAATATCTGATGCCGATATTATAATTTCTGCCACAATACATATTTTATTATCATTGAAAAATCATCAGTATCAAAAAGACATCATTTCTTGAATACTTGCTTTCATGCATGTGACTCTTAAAATTAAAATTATTTGAAAAAAATATATTTATGCGTTAATGCATAAAATAACAAAAAATGACAATGATTATTTACGTTCTTCCAATTCATTGTTTTCAGCTTGATCTTCTTCCTCATTTTCAAAAGAATCTGGTGGAACTTTATATAGCAACATGACTGGCTATAAGAAAAAAAATCTTTTTAGCTCACTAAGTTGTCATTTATTTGAATAAATATTACATTTTATTGAAACAAAATTTATTTCTAAATATCACTTAAATGTTTACTGCTGAGCAATAATTTTCGTTGTTGTGTGATATTGAAACTTACATATGAACAATCTTTTTGACAAAAGTGCTGCGGTCATTTCAGAAGAGGTTTGTTTCAGACTGTTTCATAATATGTTTGAAGATTTCCTGTTAATATATCCGCAAAAATTTATTTCATATTGAGCATTCAGCATACGTAAGAATCATTGCATTGCAAAACAATTTTTGCAGTTCTTTATTAAATTAGATTTTATTTTTCTCATAGAACTGTGCTTCTTAAGCAATGCGTAAAATTTCTTTAAACGTTTCATTTTTCTGCGATTTTTGCTTTCTTCTTTAAAAATAATATTTTTTATGAATTCATCTGTTTAACTTAAAACAGTATCAAAAAATTTATTTATTGCTGTTCTGGCTCTCAGTTTTCTGTTAGCTGACTTTACCGTTAATTTAGAATTTCATAGTAAATTTATCTGGATAATTAGATAACGATTTAATGAACAAGTGAAAATTAAGGAAATAAAAGAAAAAAAATGCCAGAATACGAGGTGTTTTATTTATTTATGGTATATGATTGCTATTGGATTTATTTGTTTATTGATTCAAGCTGATTTTATGATTTCATCCAATATAAATGTTTTTCATTGGCTTAAATGAGTGGAGATATATTAGCTTATAATTTATAACATTTTTTAGCTAATTAAATGTGATTGTGAGTGGTTGCAATGCTTACGTTTCTTTTATTAAATAACATTAAGTATAATTTGTAATAATTTTGTAATACTTATAATTTTAATAAAAGATGTTTATATCAAATATTCAGAATTTGTATTGCTTTAGAAAATATTCTGTTGTAATTTTATAAAAAGCAGTTTATGCTGTAATCTTTAATATTTAAAAATGCTAATGAACAATTTTGAGTTGATTTTATTTGTGCTTATTTGTCTTTAGCACAGAAGCACAAATTCGGTATTGACATGCTAATGTCGTGTTTATTTTGCAAATTGAACTGAACATAGTCTTTTTTATCTGTGTTATTCTGAATCCAAATTCAATGCAAATTCTGAAAAAATGAAACATGTGAATAATAAAATATTTTTTGGAACAAATAAATTAAATGTATTACAAAAAAGAAGAAACTCACCTTAAACTGAACCAAAATGTAACGATGCTTTCATATTATAGTACTGCTATTGTATTAATTATTAATGTGCCCTGATTTTACTCGCTCTGTTTTCCCCATTCAGTCCCCTTTGTGTGATTCATTGTTTGCTCATGGCTTGTAGGGTGTTTGATCAGTAATTGGTGATAGACTTATGCCATTTCATTAGTTTTTCAGTTTTGATCAGCAGTTCTACCTCAGAAATTAATTAATTAATAAAATAGAATAAGTCCATTAGCAATTGCTGGCCATACAGTCTATAAGCAAAAAGCTGATCAAAAAAGTGAGATCAAATTTTAGCGGGTGAAAACAGAGTATACCATTATAAAAATAAAATTGAAACATTAACAAAGAAGTGTTTTTGAAAATAAAATTGCTTTCATGAAATTCACAACTCTTCTTGCAACAATGCTTTTCACAAGTTTGTTAAAGTTTCATTTTTGCGCCATTTAGTAGTATTATTGTGTTAGTATTTCTAGTATTAGCATGTTTATTCTTCAGCAATAACAATTTTTTATAAAAAATAAGAAATGAATACTAGTTTTCAGTTGCCACATTCAAATTACCTTTTTCGATGGAATACAAAATAAAATGCTAAATAAATTGCATGATAAAAGCTGCCATTTGCTGATTCTGCTTCCACTCCTAGTTTTAGCTCAAGAATTGCAACTTCAGACAAATTGGCAGTTGTTCATCATCGTTGCGCTAAAATTATACTACTAGCTTAACAATTGCACATGATAAATTAACGCAACCAATGTAGCTTGTCACTCTCTAAAAAATATTCAATGAGAAAAATGTCAAATACTAGAGATCAAAAGTAACGCTTGTAATTTTGCTGCTGTCTTGCTCATTGCCTGATAAATACTTGTGCTATAAAAACTGAATGCTAAACAAAATGTCTTCTGTTAAAATAAATAGCTATTTCACATGTTTCTCAGGGGCTAATCAAAACTTATGCATATTACTTTAATGTACTTAACCTCTTAAAAGGCAAAAAATTTATCTGCTTGATGCTGTCATGTACAGCAGAACCAAAGCAGACTGTCAATAAGTTCAGAAAACACTTAATATTTATAACAAAATCATAAATGATGTTGTAAGCATCTTGTAATAAGTAACTAATTGAATTAATGTTTTCAAATTATAAAGAAAACAAATGTGTATAGCTGTATAAATGTTGATAGAGGTTATAATATTTTGTGAAAAATTTAATTTTAGAAAAATTTTCTGTTACAGTTATTGTTTTCACAAAGCCATAGCTTTATTTTTCAAATGTAATCATTCAAATGTAATTGCATTTTTTGCTTGTTTCTATTGCTTAAATCAAAGCTACCAGGTAATTTTTGAAATGTTATCAGAATGATAATTTGACTTTTGTTAATTAAGCAATTCACATGATGCATATGATCTGTGAATTCTGTTGACAGCAAAAACTCATGCTTATCAGTATGTTGTTTTTTGTTGTTGCTCATGTCAGTTGATTTTAACATATAACTATGTGTGGTATAAAATAAAGAACAGTACTTTTTTAAATTGTACAATAATTTTACAAATACAGTTGAAAATAGATTAAGTAGGACCACTCTATTCTTGCAATTTATTTTAGTACACAGAATACAAGGAGAGCTTATCTGTAAATGAAAATTTTTTATGATAAATTAAAGAAGTAACAAGTTTTGAGAACTGACAAATAAATAATCATAACATCTGCTTAAGCGCTTCAGAAGCCATACGCGCTAATCTAATAGTAGCTTTTAAACTACTGTTGAACTTTATACGTTTTAGCAGCACTTCTGGGTAAGACGTCAAAAAAATTCAAAATTTCTCTAAAAAAACATCAGTGTGAGGCCAGCAGATTTAATTTTTTCACGAATAGCGCTAGCATTTGCACCAATGCAAAAGTTGGCAGATCAGGAAATGAGCATGAAAAATGATGAAAAAATCATTGCTTTAATTTCAGTATTAAAATTTATCAGAAAGAGGTTTCATCTACTGTTACCATTTTGGAGTTGCTCAGTTTTGTTTTAGCTGATGATGATAAATTATTAAATACTGTTTAGCTATTGATACTGATAAAAAGCTTTGATTTGTTTATTTGTTGTATTTTCTTAGCATATTTCACACATTGCATTCTGTATTTCTCTATTATAGTACAGTATGATTACAATAATAACAGAAGTTGTTTTGGAAAGCACTTATTGAAAAACTGAAAACGTAAAACAAATATTAAAAATGTAGAATTTAAGAGACTGACTGTTAAAATAAATAATAAGACTTAAACATTATCATCAATTATAAAAATTATAGTATAAATATTTGACCGGTGAAAAGTAAAATAATGAAGCCATGCACAATTACAAGTTACTAGTTAATGAGATATCAGCTAATCAAATCTGGTCGCTTAGAGGTCAATAAGAAATATTAACGTTATATCGAATCAATAAATCCATCTTAAACCAATGAATAAATAAAACCAATAAAAAGCTTTGACCAATAAGAGAACGCTGCAATCAGGGCGATTATACTCTGAAAGCCATAACTCTACTAAAGTTGTTTCATTTTGCATAGACGACTCTCAGCATTTGCAGCATCAAAAAGTTTACAATATTACTGTAAATCAGAATGTTTTATTGCCAGCTTTTTCTGGGATGTTTGACTTCAATAGCTTGACCAAGATGTTTCATGATTGCATTCTCATTGGTCCTTTTTGTGATTGGCTTAAAGTCATTTATGATAATCCACAAATGTTTATTTACCTTTGCAGTGCAGCTTTAAATATTTTGGCCAGTCCGTAATTAGCGAAGTCTAACTATGATTTCATTTATTGGTCTAAATATTTTATTTGAAGTTCTTTATAACTTTAAAAATAACTTCAATATTTTCAGATTTCAGTTAAAATTTAAGAATATATTATTTTTTAAGATTTAAATATATTTAGAGGTTATCATTCTGAAAAAAAATTTTCAAGATTTCTTTTGCAGATTAAAATTTCAGGCAATATTAAAATGATTTATTATTGGCTCTACTTTTATTATGTGACAATAGCATATTACATGGATTGAAATGATGATCAGTATACATTTATTACAAGTTCTCAACAAAAAATATTCATTATTAACAACAATGGTTACATGTAAAAAATAAAATTTACTTTTAGGCGTTGTTTCATTTTATTGATATAGTTCTATTTATGTTCTCTACTCTCTTTTATTGCTGAAGCACAGCATGCTATAATTTTTATACTAAGAACGCTTCAAAAAGGTCAGCCATATTCAAATAAACAATATAAACTTAACAAATGTCTTCTTTTCTGCAGCAAAGCCAGGTTTGACTATGTTTCTGTTTATGTTAAAAACTTTCTTATCAGTAAAACTTGCCACTGTTTTCATGTTCATGGTTAGCACCTATTGTTCGATGAACTTAGCCTATGTACTGCATGTCTAACACCAATATAAAACTAATATTTTTTCATAGTAAATGAGCCTAATGCATCTATGAATTTCAAATGTGACTGACTGAAGGACTGAACTGTGACTGAAAGAAAGGAAAATAGACTGTGATCAGCAAATGTGCTGCTGTGACTGAAGGAAAATAGAATTACAGAAAAAAGCATTAATGAATACGTCAAGACAAAATTAATCAAGTCACAATCATCATAACAACGTCTTGTTGCCATGTACGTCACCATAAAGTTCGTACATCTGCTAGCGTTCACTAGCTAGCAAAAAAACTAATTTAGCTAATTCTGATTTAATTCATTTCTTACTGGTTTTTTCAAGGTCAAACTGAAATAAAAGCTATCAATCAGCTGAATTTGCACAAAATAATTAAAAACACATAACAGTTGACAAAACAGATAAAAAACCTGCTTTAATAATTAAAATGACAGCAGAAAAAACCATTTTTACTTTATCGTTTGTTTTACTATTATTAGAGATAAGGGTCTAATAATGTCATTTAGCAATGTCCTTAAAGCTTTACGAAGCAAAGCATCTATATTCAGGAGTTACCCACTATACATAAATGATAATCTACTATTCTGCATTTACTGACGACTGCATTTTTTAAAATAAAGTTTTGAATCACATTTAATTGCCAATGTTAGTTTTACCAGAACTAAAAAATAATATGTTTGTGAGCATCTATTATGCATAAAAATTTACGCTTATAGGAAAAATAAAAATTGAAACAACAGAATGTTATGTGAGCAACAAAATTTAACATTGCATAAACAAAACAAAAATATTTAATTATAGAAAGAAAGTATTGCAAACTACTTACGTAAAAATTAAAATACACAAACTAAAATTTAACTGGAGAGAATTTACAGAATGTACAAATTGCAGATTCCTAAAGCAGAAATAAAAAGGTTGATACACTATTATTATTATAGTATAATTTAGTATATATATTACAGTATAATTTGTCTATTCTATTTTAGGAAGCAAGTAAAAAAATGCACTAGAAAATATTCTTGACATTAAGTATGCTTTTTAGAAATATCAAACATTCATAAATTTTAAATGTTGTTTGAAGTTTATTCGACTTAATTAAATCAGTGAAACATTTTTCTGAACATTAAAGCATGAACAATAAAAAGCAGCAAAGTAAAAGTAATTACTTTTACTTTAAGACTTAAATCTTTAAAGTTAAATTCAAGGAAAAACTTATAATTTTAAAAGAATTTTACAGACATAATTTTGAGAATTTATAATATGAACTATATTTGCAAAATATAAATTAAGTACTGAAATTTACTGTAAATATTTGAATATAAAAATTATATTAAAATAAAAAAGATTAATAAAAATACTTTTCATTACCATAAAATAAAATGCAAAATATTTATTTTTTAAGTAAATGGTGACTAAAAATATTTTAATAAAGAAACTTAAAAATTTTTCAAGCAGAATTATAGACTGTAAAGCAGTCAAATAGTCTCTAAATCAGAGAAAAAATTTAGTTTGAATAAAAACTAACTGTCAAAATATATCAATTACAAGCCTGAAATACGTAATTAATTACGTAAATTTGCATACAGTTATATAAATAAATAAACAGTTGAAGTCAAAGTAAACAAAAAGAATGAGGGCCAGCAAAGAAATTATATTAATCTTGAAAATCAGTCACCGCTCATCACTATTTTACTGACTTTACTGTCATTTCAGCCTTTTTTGCAACGTCGTGTTACAACGCTGACGTAAACAAGAAAAAATTTATAAAGATCTTTTTTTGAATATATTGTTGAGGCAAGTAATAAAATTTAATAATTATGACAGCAATTCTGCTTTTATGCTAAATTATATGTTAAAATACTTTTTGCCTATGTAAACAACCAAAGTTAGTTGCAAGTTTTGCAGATTATCTTTATCAGATTTTTATGTTGCTTTTATTTTTTTATGCAATTTGTTTTATTTTCTTGAAACTGCTTGTGTTTTATTATTTCTTATTAAACTTTTCATCACTTTTACTTTTACAAAAAGCATTTACAAAAACAACCCTAATTTTATATATCGATATGGCACTTTTATATGTTTGACAGCATGTCACAGAATATTGAAATGGCGATGGATATATTTTTCAAGTAAGTAAATAGCAGCAAATGATGCCTTAATAATAAAAACAAGCATAAAACTGCGCTTTTTATTAATTATAATTATTTGAAAAAAGAAGTTTTACTTTTGTTTTTTGTTTTCTTATAATAATCATAATACTTATAATAATCAGCACATGTTTTCTTTTTTACACAACAGATAGATGCTATAATTTAATTTTATTAATGAATGCTAAAGAAGAATTCAGTTCAATTTTGTTAAAAGTTTTACAAAAGTCCGGTTTGAAAAATGTGTTTATTTTGTTGTAAAGCTTCAGTGAAAGCTGCTTTCTAGCATGGTGCTAACGCTTATGATTTCATGTTGCATTTGCTGTTTGTCTTGCAGCTTAAGTGACTCATCTACGGTCAAAGTCAGCATAACACCGATAACAATCTCAGCATTTATATATGTTTCATTTGTTGAATTTATAATGTACTGTATGAAAAACTTGTACTCTGTAATGCTTAATTATTTTTATAAGAAACATATGAAATGAATTTATTAAAGTATGAATTAATTAGTTAATTAAGTAAATAATAGAAGTATTTTTTTATATTTCAGTGTGAAATTTAGCAACTTTTAACACAATTTCTTTTTAAATGGCAATGGACAATTTACGATTTGAACGCAGTTTGCGAGTGAACGTAATAAGAGAGGGGAACGTAAATTTTCAATTTAATATTTTTTCCACAAATGCATTTTTCCCCCACTTAAGAGAATCATCAAACCACCGTCTGGTATTTCAGAGAGGTAAAAATAATATTGCATCTGTTTAATTTCTAAAACATTTTTGTTTTTGTTTAGTGCACATTGTTGAGCACGTAATAAGGGAACATCTGATAAGAAACATGGAAAACAAGAATCCTAATGAAATACCTCTTTCCTATGCTATAGTAAGAATTGCTAGTCTTGATTCTTCTTTTTTAATTAATTTACTAAATTTATTGTAGTTATTAACCGGGTCGTTTCCAATTCACATCGGACGTTGTAAGAAAACATCATTTATAATAAAATTTTATATAATTGAGAAACTTTTAATCTGTTTTATTTTATTTAATTATCATATTTAAATAATATTATATTTATTTTAATAAATAATAAATAATATTTAAATAACAATTTAATAATAATTTGATATTTTGTTTTTCTATTACTTTAGCTTTATAGCTTTAGTCTTATAACTTTAGCAGTTAGACAGGTAAACCAACGGTTGCCAGCTGATGCACCTCAGAGATTACCAGTAAGACAACATCAACATCAGGTATTAAAACATGGGAAGTGTGCATATTTGGTCCCATTATTGCTTTTCATTAATGCATTATGATAGATCGTTGGCTTCAGCTACTTTATTGGCTATTTTTACTTGTTTACTGTTTTTTGCTTTATTAATTTACTTATTTCCGTGTTTATGGTCATATTTCGCCAACATTTAGCAAGCAACTATCTACCAATCACAGATCAATGAAGATAGCCAATGAAATAGATGAAACCAATGACCAATCAGAAAAGGGCAGGGACCAACAAAGTGTACACCGAAACATGAGCGGATAATAGTAACTACGATAATTTTTTAGAGTCGCAAACGCAATCCTCATTCAAACTGCAGCCATGAAAGGAGCAGTCTTGCTAGAATTCGTGAAAGGCAGACTTCTGCATTAATGAGAGGTAATTTTGCATTCTAAGTGAGGTGAAAAATTAGTGCAATTTCATCATTTTTAGACTAGAATGCCTGTCGTTTCTGAATGTTATATGTGACAAAAATAAAAGTTTGAAAATAATATACAGTGTGATTCATTTGGAATTTGAATTTTAGAGATTTCAGAAAGCTGAAACTTCTTTTAATTTGAATAACAGCAGCATCTGATTGAAGATTTTTGCATATTTTCAGCTGTAATTGCAACCATTTGCAGCATCAGATATATTTTATTTTAAATGGGCGTTTTTGTCAGTACTCTAAAAACGAATGTAATGATCAGCTAACATTGCTACTGATGTGTTGGAACATCACTGACATGTTAGTAGTTTAGATTTGTCGTTTCACATTTTTTTGGTAAATTTCATAATGATTCATATTTTCATGAAAAATTTGTTTCTGCCGTGCAATATATTCCATTTTATATAAATAGTATATTTAATCTTTATCTTCTTCATTTAATTTCATTTCTTTACATAATTTCATTTTTCGAAAGGTAAAATTAATTCGCACATTTTGGCAGTGTCTTCGCTTTGGCAAACTGTGAGACCAATGTCGGTTTGTATCAGCAGAAATCAAAAGCAGACTTCCATGTTCCAGAGCAATGCACACTTTTTCAGAAACTAAACCTGGATGATGATTCAGTTTGTAATGTTTGAAAATGAAATCCCGCTTTTCGCCTACTGTTACTGATGCAATAGGCGTTGATGGATCCAGTTCTTTTTCATTATCTCGGTGTTCACCAATATAATCATGTCCATCTTTATATCTTAAAATAAATTGAAGTGTCATTATTTCTACATATTTAAAAGTAATATAATCAATGCATAAAAAATATGCACATAAAAAATAACTTAGTAAATCATTTATACATATATTTAAAGTGCTATATAAAATATGATTATGAAATATGATAAAATATACATATGAAAAAATATTAAAATTGAGATATCTAACATGAAAAGAAAGAAGAGGCATACCTGTTAATGAGAACAAAGTTGAAATCACATTTAGCTATTTCTGAAACCAAATTGCGCAACGCTAAAATCACTGCATTCCACGGTTTTGCTGGTATCACATTCCCACTAAAGCAATAGTGCAAATTCGGATGGCCCATTGCCATCTGCTTCCTTGGAATTGGATGCCACTGGTTGAACAGAAATACTCTTGCCAAATTACCAGTAAAATATTTAATATTTTTTTCACAATATATTAACAAACTATCTGCCAATTTTTTCGGTAAAATTTGTTTGTAATATATAACGTTAAAGTGGTCATTATTCGAATGCAGCTTTCGAGTTATGGAGCAAGCATCAGCATTGATTTGAGAGATGGAATTTACAAGAAGAGTTGCATAATCTTCATTTTCATTTTCTCTCATTAAAAATTTATCCATGGGCAGAATATCGCTGAAATTAAAATTCATATGTATTGTGCTAAATATCAATTCAAATTTGCGGAAAAAATAATCATTAAAGCTACATCTTGCGGCAAATTTTACAAATACAAATGCATTATTTGAGATCAGTCAGAACTGCACATGAACATCTCATTGAGATCTACTGTAAGTTAGTTTGTGTGCGTGTGTTATTCATTGAGCAAATTATTGTGTCATATTTGTTTTACTTAGTAAAGATCATAAAATGAACTTGCAATGATCTTGCACAGTTGAGTAATCTTGCGGTGGAACTGAATTTTCAATCAGTTGTGATAAGTTTTCAAAATCATACGTGAAAAAGATACAATAGCAACCCGTATGGAGAAATTTTCCTGTAAATCACTGTATTTGGACTCTGAAACTGAGAAAGATGTCACTTTGAAAAAGTGTGCTATGTAAAAAGCCTAAGAAATAAAGATAATGAATAGAACACGACAGAACTTCAGTTTTTACTTTGTTTGCCTCACAGCCAAGCATTCCATAGCCGTGCCTAGACATATATTCTCAAAAAAACAAACATGAGTACAAATATGAAGAAATCAAATAGATTTTCGAACTGTTGTATCAACCAAAACTGCACATTATTATTGCAAGAATGAAAGTTGGCAAAATTAGCCGTCAATATGGTAAATCCATTACGGACTACGTTAGCCGTTTAAAGGAAGGTGGTGCAAAGTGCAACTTTGGTAAAGACTTTGATGAAAGATTATAAGACACCTTCAACACTGAGCTTAATCATAAAAAAGCAGGAACTGAAATTCGACAACGATGGCCAAATTGATTAGAAGGTGGAAAACAAATTCCATCTTCAAATGTAATCAACTAGCCATGGAATTAATGCAACTAAAAGACGAGGCTACACATAAAACAACAGATAGTGGAAACACAGTGCCCAGTCATCAAAAATTACAGTAAAGAAAAAAACATGCCTGCAATGTGCTAACAAACTGCATAAAATAAAAAAGAATGACTACAAATCTCGATTTGTCAAATATTTTCATTGAACTGTCGAACTGTCGAAATGTGTCGAACAAAGCAGCTGACGGCTATTGCAGAAAAACATAAAACGGTGAAATATGTGAACAGTTGTCAAACGGAAGATGAATTAGAGTCAAAATCAGAAGGAAAGTATATTCTAGCATTAGTGAAAAATGTAAATACTAAAACACCTTAGGCTCTAATAGATGAGTTGATAAATGGAATATAATACTGAGGTATCTGTATCAGTAATAAATGAGAAGCAGTAGAAAAAACTGGGACATCAAAAATTGACTCCGTAAAAAGAATGTTGGTATATGGCCATACACCCCTAGAAACACTGGCAAAGCACATGTTAATGTTACGAAATGACAATTTGACAAAAACCTTCGACCAATGATTTTAAAGATATATACTTGCAGATGCCAGTTTGTGAGAAATCCCAAAATATTTGATAACTGCAACATGTACTGATTGTTTTCAAGATAAAAATCAACTGTTCGAAGAAGTCAATCAGACATCGAATTGACGCTGCCAGTATAAATCTGCAACTGAATGAGATAAAGCAATTGCAGAAAAGCCGTCACCGACTAATGTTAAATTACTACGTAACTTTTTGAGATCGGTAAATTATTTAAAAAGATTTATTCCGCATCTACATGAAAACATGCGCTAACCTACACCACCTAGCAGGAACAAAGCTAAGTCAAACACTCCTTAATTATTATCAACTTGACTTGATGCTTATGTTTGTCATTCATTGCAGCTTTGGCATTTTATTTCAAAATAAAATGCGAAACAATTTTTCCCTTGTGCCCGAATCTACATTCAAGATTGTGGATTGCTGAAATATAATTACAGGCGCAACTGTCATGTTAACAATTTGTATATTCTACAAAATTGTAAATCAAGCAATACTATACAAATCATATAAATGATATCAGTCTATCGTAAAAATAAGATTAAAAAAATCAAAATGAAGTTGAAATTACAAGTTTGGGCTGATATAACATTTAATAGGGCAGTTGTCACCTGACAGCATCAAACTGATATTAACTACTTTTCAGAAACTTATATACAAACAACCAGCAATTAAAATGTTATATCAAATACTGATGTATTATAATATTAAATTTTATTGTAAATATAAATAAAACATACTACATTAAAAACTGAAAAAGATCAACTTCTTGAGAAGAAAATATTTTCTAGGAAAATTATAGGTACTGGTATATATATATATATATATATAGACATTTAATTTCTCATGCAGCGCACAATTACAAATACAAATTTACCAACAAAAGTTATCATTTTGAATTAGTATACTGTAAATTTTTTTGTAACAAAAATAAGGTAATGCGGTTTGTTTCATTGGTTCAACATATAATTGTATATTCTAAAAATTATCTGAAAAGTATATTCATGAAATCTTACTTTTCTTAAGTCAAAATTTATTTTCCATTACCATGAAAAGTATATCCACAAATAAATTCTTACTGTAATTAGTTTGAATTCCAGCAAAGTCAAACTGAAAAAATTATAAAATTTGCTTGATTTCAAATAAAATATTCTGAATTTTTTTAAAATGCACATAAATAATCAAAAATAAAGCAAACAACATTAAAAAAACTTGAATTTTAATAATTTCAGAGTTGCTAACAATGTACTTTACAATTTTATTTTTTAAATAAGTGATAGTTTTCACATTTTCTGACATAAAAAACTAATTCTTGTACAAAGGTTTGCCCGTTTGGAGACAACGAGTTTTACATATTGCTCAGTTTCCTCTGGTTCCACTTATCATTTTCTCAATTAATGCATAATGATATAGAAGCACAACAATAAATAATTAAAGCTTTTAGTCATCATCAGACATATGGCTATCAACAACAGCTTCTGCATTCGAGTTTACTGCAGATAACAGCAAATCATTATTTCCAGCTTTCAATCTTTCACCTAAAGCAAATAAAAATCCTGTTATAAAAATAAAATAAACAAAGAAAACAGTAGTATTTACTCACTGGGGGTCTATAAATATTTTTTACAAGTTTAAAAACAACTGCTCAATAGGATATATTGAAAAGTGAATAACAGAAATTTTTGAAACAGTATACTTATAATCTGCACAATCGCTTTCTGCGTTCTTCTTTCAAGTTTATCTAACTTTAATTGTAAATCTCGCTTTAAATCCCAATCAATTTTTCTTGGTGCAAGAGAATTCAAATCCTAGAAAAGCAGAAATACGTTTAAAAAAAAACTACGTTGCAAAACCATTCTTACGATCTCCCCAGAATTATCATCATTTGTTGCTTGCTCAATGTCATCACGCAGCTCTTCGATAACTAAAACGTTTACATTCATATAAAATCATAAAACAACAGAAAAGTAGCATAATTACCATCTTCTGGTTTTGCTGGCTCTCTGGCAACTGCTTTCAAATTTTCGCTAACTGGCATGTAATTTCGAAATACTAATGATCTGATAATTATTGTTTTAAAAATTAACCAAAAGAAAGCAGCTAGCATTACTTCGCTTCTGTATTTTCCTTCGCAGTAGATTCAGTATCTTCTTCCTCTTTAGATGCAACAGTTTCATCAGCAACTTCATCATTTTCAGAATTACTACTTTCACTTTCATCCTGCTTCACCATTTTCTTCATTTCCTCAAGGCGTTTTCTTCTAAATTCTGCTTCAGCTTCAAGTTTCGTTTTCTGGTCCATTTCGTTCACTACAATTAAAATCCCAAAATGTAACTAAAACTGCACTTTTTCCTTGCCAACAATACTTATAAGAAACATCAATCAATATGAATTAAAAAGTTTTTTTCTAATACATATTTAAAAAGCGAGCACATTAAACTTGGCACTAAATATTTTATTAAAATGCAAAACCATCAAGTATAGTAATTAACGATTTTTAAGTACATTAAACTTACTGTAGAACAATAACTTTACGTAATTAAGCAAATAAACGCCTGAAAGTGTTCGCTTTACAATATATTTTTATTGAACTTCAGTTTAACTCTGATTTAGGCATAAATTCGTTGTCCAAACAATTACTCGACATAATAGAGAATAAGAGTGTAAACAAAACACAGATGCTCAAAGTGATTTGTAATTTCTATATATGAACGAAAATAAACGTCAAAATTAAACACATATTTGTTCATAAAACAACTTGAGCAGACATTTCTATATATGGATTAACATTTTACATGCTAAAGGTGAAATGATATAAAGTTATGGCATGCGTAATCTAGCCAAACGTTCTTCCAGTTGTTTATCGATTTTTTCACCTTGAACTTTAAGTTCTTTGTCTAGTTTCACTTCTTCCACTGTTTGTTTCATAATCTGCTGTACTTTTTCAGCATCTGTCATTTCTTTGCACTAAAATTATTATTTTCTTAAACAGAAATCAGTAAGTATGATTTTTTACTCACGTGGATGAAATTTGTTTTCCCTATCGCAGCCTGGCTTATAGTGTTACCTATTCATAATTAAATTAATTTAAAAAATTAGACAAGATACAAATTTAACTGAACATAAGTTACATGAATTTGAGGGCGTGCTTGTTGTTTCCCTTAGTGCATCCAATCGTTTTTGTAGTAATGCATCCTTTTCATTTGCACTGCAATGAGCTGCCCGAGTAAGATTTTCATGCGAAGTCAAAGAGCGAAAACTTGATCCTCCTCGTTCATTTTTGAAATCAACTTTATTCAGAAATCTTTCAGGGGGTTCAGGAATAACCCTATGCATTATAATGTTTAGCAAAAAATAAGATTGCAATAAAGATCCTTACTTATCACCATGCAGGCAACGATTGCACAAGCCTGATTTTAAGCATTTCGAACAGTAAACAAAATGACATTGAATGCAGGACTTTTCTGCACGCGTAAGCTTGAACTTCCGAGCACATCCAGTGCAACTCATTCGTCATATCAAAGTTAACTAAAGTACTTCTTATGTATTCGAAATTAAATAGTTCCAGACTAAATAGTTATAACTGTAACACGTCATAAAATACATTAACAGTGAAAATGCTTTATATCGTTTTTAAAAACTATGATAATAACACTATTCTACAACAAATCTATAACATTCACAACCAGTAAAACATACAAAACTTGCTCATGTTACTAAAATGCAAGTTAAAATGTTTTTTATGATAATATTATTGTTTAAATTATTTGCTTTTGAAAGTAAAAAATCTTAATAAAGATACAGAATAAATTAAATCTTATCATATTAAATAACAAAAATGACTTTTAAAAGAAAACTCAAAGTCGATATCATAATTTTGCATGAAAATCCATAATTACTGTAATCAATGTTGTTTTGTTTAGTTTGAACTGAGGAACAATGAGTGAAATGGCCAAACAGTTTATCTTGGAGACGGTGCAGAAATACCCAGTCGCTGTGTTTTCTAAGTTGACATGCCCATTTTGTACCAAAGTAAAGGAGATGTTCAATTTTTATGAACTGCCGAAAGAAAAGTACACCATTGTTGAACTGGATGGTCGTCCTGACGAAGAACAACTTAAAGAAGTATTTCAGAGCATGACAGGCGCAAGAACAGTAAATAAAGTTTAAATAATAAGACTAATAATAATATAGCCAAATATATATTAAGCTGTGCAATTTAATTGATAGGTTCCACGTATATTTATCAATGGACAATGTATTGGCGGTTGTGACAATATGACGAAATTACATCAGAGTGGAGAACTTGGTCGAATGCTGGAAGAACTTGGCTTAGTAGTTTAATTTTGTTTTGAAAGTAAATGCGTACAATTAAACTGGCTATATTTTAATATTATTATGCTTATATAACAGAATTTGCGTATGCAAAGTTGCATGCAATTTTCTTTTTATACTAGTTTCATTTTCCGATTATTGTAATAAAGGGAAAGTATTATGAAAATTTTATTTATTTATATGTTTACAGAAATATTTCATTGTAACAATGCTAAAACTTTAATGTAAATGATTAATAAATTTTATTGATTAAATGGCAAGGTGATTTTTATACTTCTCAGTATCATTGGTTTTGTTAGAAAAAAGATGTATTAATTATATTGCGAAAATGTTAGTAAAGTGTAAATATTTTTATTGGAATTTAATATATTGATAAATAATTGAAAATATAATGTGTTACTTTGCATTTGCCTTTAAATTTATAAACTGAAATTTAACAAACTTATTAAAATGTGTTCACCGTCTCCATTCAACCACAATATATCTATAAAGCGCTGGTGCATTGATAATCTTAGTTCATGGAATCTTTTATAAATGAATACTAAAGCTATGATATAATTTTACGACATAATGAAATGAAATGAAATGAATGATTTTACGACTTTCTACACCATGTACGTAATTGAATCTCAGGGGTCGTTTGGACCCCAAACATGAACGTTTTTCACATTGCTGTCCATATTGCATTCACAGTCACTCCTGTAACATCGAGCAAATTTATGAAGAATACCACCAGCCATTGATGATTCCGTTGTTTGCAGGAGTAGAGCCAGACTCCTACAGACTGTCTACACCAGACTTTGTATCATTATAGCCCAAAACAGTTTCTGGTTTGTTGTCCTCTTCTGGGTAGATCTTTTTTCATGGGACATGGTGAATAACAATAGGATGAACTGATTTTTCTTTGGTACGTAATTTACTCGTAAAGGTTTCTATCAAAACTGAAATGAGATGTTCCAAGCTGACGTTCTCCAGTGATGACTATATCTGGAGAGATATTGCGTTTATTTTTTCGCAGTGTGCCAATTATAGTTGTATATTCTGCAGAAAGCTCCTCTTCCAGACCCACATTGGTGAAAAATTTATCCGTTGTTATGTTGCGGCTTTTCCGCACCAAGAACAAACGAAACACTTTTCCAACTCACTCGCATTCACGTAAGCCGTTGCTCCCAGTTGATTTTCGACGTATATCTTTTTTGATAAGGGATATGATGTTTCAGCATCACAACACCAAAAGTATTGCCATAGGTGAACAGTCTCAAAATCAGCACTGACGTATAAATTGCTTGTCAGCTTCATAGGACAACCATTTCCTGTTATTCAGATTTCTGATATGAAATAACTAATGCTATTTAGGCATGCGCTATTATGTGACAAAATTTTCTTAATACATTTTAGGAATCCTAGCAGTGAGAAGAAATAAAACTAACTAAAGCTTGATTTTATGTCGAATATGGATCATATTTTAAATGTTTCAACACGAAAGTATATTTGAAATACAGAAAATACGAATTGATTTATATCATACATCAAAGCTGAAAAGGGTTTCGGTAGAAAACACCCAAAAGTCAAAAATGCGTTTATTTTATTTTCAATCATAAGAATGTTACAGACTGAGTCAAGTTAAAAAAATTTTTACAATAATGCTTCTCACTGTTTCAACAGAGCATTTCTTAAGTCATAGTTCATACAAGCATATGTTAAGACAGATGCAATTACTTATAACATCTTGAGTTCAAAAGACCCTCTGAGAGTTAATAATGTTTTCCTCACATAGATTTTTATTAATAAAACAACTATAATGGCAGAAAGAAAATAATTCGCAACGGTATGCGGTAAAGAGAAACTTGCTAAAATAAATTCGTTTCATTTGTCAGCAAAAACATCAAATATAAACAAAACTTACTGTTATGAAACTGAAATTTAAAATAAATGTTGAATAAAAATGTATTAATTGAAGAAATTAAAGCATATTTAAATATATATTACAAAAAAGGAGATTGTTTCTATTTACAAAAGTCAAATGTGAAAAAACGCAATATATCTTATTATTTCATCGGTTTTTTGCAAAAATACATCGAATTATATAAATTAATATATATACTGATATAATGTTATACACAAGCTAAATTTTGACGAAAAGCATTAAAAATGTTGTTGGCAGTGGGAAAATAGTTTACTTCAATAGCTGTATAAATTTCCGGTTTTAGTTTAGTTGTGGTCAGGATAGAGAATATGACTAGTCACTTTCACTTAGCAAAAATTATATTATTCTACATAAATAAGAATTTATCATGAAACAAACAAGTGTCGAAAAACAATAAATATGACAATATTATGATTTAATCAAGAAAATTTTCACAAATGTGAATTATAAGGTTTATGTAGTATTTTTAATTAATTTATTATCCTTTGAAATATTTATGTAATTTACTTTTTATATATTTATTATAAAAAAAGCAATATCCCATGCCGTCTGATTATTGAATTTACAATTTAGAAGAATGAAGCTTATGAACATGAATAATATAAATAAAATAAACATTACTCTTTATATTAGGAATAATTATTTCAAATTTTAAGTTCATTTGAATATTAATAAAGCCATGTATTGTTCGATTGGTACAATTTGAGTTAGAAAAATAAATAAAAATCTTACTAAGCATTAAGAAAAGCAGAAGTTATTGTGTACAAAGTATGCTGCTACATTTTCAGCAGTATTTTATGAATGGAATAATTCTTTTGACGTTATAATAGTGAGCACTTACAACTAAGGTAGATTGTAAAGTCAATACTTGAATACACAAATCATAGAAGCTAATCCAGTTGTGTAAAAAAAACCCCTGATTTTAAACCTGCATTATATTTATCTTATCAAAAATCCATTGAATGTTTCAAAAACTAGTTATTTATCAAATAACTTACAAAAGTGAGCATTTAATAAAATTGTTCACAAGAGTTAAAGTGTAATTTTATGTTAAACTCTAATTTTGAGAAGTATAAGAATTTCACTTTTTCTATTAATTAATGGTAAATTTGATCTCGGTTTATAGAAAAAAATACTTGTGTCTGATTTCATAATCTGATATGTCATTGCCTCATACCATATTTTCTCTTTTTATGATTATTTCATATTATTATTATTATTATTGCTATAATATAATTATTTGTTTCTCTTAATCAATGTGCTCATTGAAAAGTTTTAAGAAATTAAAAACAGTTTAAATCAAATTTAAGGAATAACGTGGCAAATATAACAAATAAACAATAAAAATAGTTTGTAGCTTTAAATTATTCAGTACATGTTCACCTAACCATCTTTGCAATACTGTATAAAATAAAATCCTTCAGTGCTTCAGCGCTTTGGCAAGAGATGTCAGCTTATGCTTTGACAGTTCTGTTAAGCTTGATCAGAATATATCCAGTTGTGATTTTTTCTCAGTCAAACTGCCGATATTGCACTGAAGTTAAAGATATTTTCCAATGGTACTGCTTACCCCGAGGATCACACATAACCGTTGAACTTGACAGGGAAGAGCGAAGCAGATATTTCAAAGAAGCGTTGCATTATTTAACTGGCCTCAAGACAGTAAAGTATTGATTTCTATATCCCTAGCTTATATTTTTCCTTACTAGGTTCCTCAAGTTTTTATCGGAGGTCAATTCATTGGCGATGCTGAAATGATTAAACGGATACACTGTAATGGTGTACTGCAGGAAATGCTGAGTAAACTGCGTTTGATTCATTGCAATAATGGTTGCCAATATTGCTGCAATTGTATGACTGCCTATGACTGCTATCAATAAGCATTTATAAAAAAAGTTTTTTTACTTTATTTAATTTTAAAATTATTTATCTTATTTATTACAACGTATGATGCATCATTTTTATGTTACACATGCATGCATTGCTTTTAATGAATTTTGTTTAAATTGTTTAAAAATTTAACAACATTATTTATTATTAGCTAACAAAGTTTTCGATCTTCGTTGTTAATGTGATCTTTATTCTAATTAAAAGAAATTTCTTCTGTTTGAGTAATTTATTTTATTAATGAAAATAATTAAGAGAAAGTGAGGCAGTTTTTGTTTAATATAATTTTGTATATAATATGTAATTGCTATGTATAGTTATACAATAAGTGAAGAATCAATATAAAGTACAATGCCATCGCATATTTATATTATTTCAAAGGTTAAAATAGATTACTCAAAGCTTTATATAGAATAATAGTAATAAATTTATACGTCCTTAAAAATGAAATGTAATACATAACATTGCTAATTTGTATGCATGAATCATTCATGTTTGAATGTGTTTTGAAACAAATGAAAAATAACAAAAATAATGTTTATAATATAATGTTTTAAAGTAATGATATATATATATATATATATATATATATATATATAATGATATTTATTTATAAATCATATATTTGTCACTTAATGTAGAGAACTTGTAATTATTTGATAGTCTAGAAATTGTTTAATTATCTGTAAGTGATAGGTGTCATTATTTAAAACTGCTTAATATAAACATCAGATGTAAAGCAAGTATGTTTATAATGTATGAACACAAGACTTCAGTAGAATTATCTCGCATTACTCACATTCTGATGTAAGCTACAATCAAATATTTTAATTTAAAATCTGAAAAACTATATTTATACAGCAAGGTGAATTTCATTTATAAGTAACAGATATAAAGATAAAACAAAAATGTATCTCACGAATAAAACATTTTAAATAAATAACATATGAATATGATAGAGTAATTAAGATTTATTGAAAAAATTGATAATATCGTTTTGCATTCTTTCAGATAAATGTGTATATATACATGTAAACTATGAACCCAAATTATTGTGCCAAATTTGTCACTTGCATAATAATTAATGTAACTTATAATTTTTTTGAAAAACAATGTATATATCATATATTGTTGTAATTCATGAAATTAATTCATCAGTTAATTCATGATATATTTGAAAACAAGGAAAGAAATAGTGATTTTATAAAATAACTGATTTTGAAGGAAAACTTGCTATTAAACACACGCGCACACACTCAAACATAGCAATTGCAAAATGAAAGTAATAAATAATTTTAAAATATGCTATGAGATAATAATAAAAAATAATTTAAAATTTTAAAATAACAATATCTGAAACTGCTCGACTAAGCAAACATTTTTATACGTACGAATGTTGCTTGATAAAATCCAGCTGTCAAAAGTCAATAATTACATTTAACTTTCTTCAGTTGCTTCAGTTTATGATGGATTGTTTGCGCAATATTATTGCATAATGCAATTGTTGAAAGATAAAAAAACTCCAAGGTGAAATAAAAGTAAACACTTCATCATCAGAAGATTATGTCCGATAATATCAGACTGAAATGATCAAAAGTGAAATATATTTATCATTCATCAGCTTTTGAATTATTATACTAATGAAAAATAACAAATTAACAACATTTATGTAATTAAGTTTGATTATTGTATTTATACAAAATATTAAAACATGTGATGTAACTTAAGCAAACTATTGAATTGAGTGATGATACAAGAGAAAGATTTCAAAACAATGCTAAACTGTTTGATTTTTAAATCAAATTACAATTAACTTACAAAATCAATGAACAACCGATAACAGATGCGAACTTTTCAATGCAGACAGTTTGTGAAAATTTCATTTTCAAAAATAATTCAACTGTTGTTTGAAATATTTGAAAAATGCCCAAAACACTAAAATTTAAAGTTTAAGTCAAATTGTTAGTATAAAAAAAATATTCCATTTCAGCATATACTGCTTGATAATAATATGAATAATATGGTGGAAAAAGTGCTGATCAAACTCGTCAATACAGTCAACAGCATCCATCTATCTCAGAACTTATGTCACCGAGAAGGTTACGTAAAAGTTAAGCTGACATTTGCTCCTGTCACACGTACCATTTTTGCTTGCTTAAAATTTTGCACCAATTACCCAATTATCATTGGGTACCATTTCATTAAAATGCGGCTCACTATTTTGTTTATTCACTTTCTGACAAAATGGCAGCAGTTGCTTTGCCACTCATTTTGTCTTTGATCAAAGCTCATCCTGTGGTGATCTTTTCCCAAACCTACTGTCCATATTCCTTAGAAGCAAGAGAAATCTTTCGTTCGTTCAACCTTACAGATGATCAGTATGCTGTTATACAGCTCGACCAAAGGGCAGACGGTAGCAGCATGAAAGATGCCTTGGAAGAACTGACAGGCGCCAGATCGGTAAAAATTTCCTTAGATTATATTCTTTCTTACATTGCTTGCCAGACTTGGAAAGTTGGTTTCTTAGGTACCCCGAGTTTTCATTGATGGAAAATTTATCGGAGGAGCCGATGATACAAAACGACTTCACGAAAGTGGCGAGCTGAGAAAAATGCTAGAAAATCTTCACCTCATTAAGCCAAGAAATGATGCAAATCAAGTGCGCAGTACGAATAATTGAAATTTATTGTGCTTTACTCACTAACTTTTTCTTCTTACTGATGTATCTTTCTATATATATATATATATATAGAAAGAATATATATATATATACTGTGATTGATGGTCGGTCATAAGAAAAGCAGAAAACGTTTCCTTTTTGTTCTACAGAATTATTACATTAAAAATAATCCCTTTTTATGAATAAAAATACATTACTTACAAGTAATATTATTTTGCAACAGTATACAGAAAAAATTTATATACACTCATGTATGATTTATCTATTTGAATTAATAATTAAAATGTTCACAAACTTTATCGAGTAGTTATAGTTTATGAAATATGAAAAATAAGCAGCAATATTTGTTTGAAAAAGAGAACAAATTTCAAACAAGCAAATACCAACTCATTTTACTTCAACTTACAAACCACATCATCAGTCAGTAGTAGTATAATGTTTCAGTTCAATTTTGCTTGGCGATATTATCGCACGTTTGGCATGAACTATATTTTCACATAGTTCAAAACTATTGAAACTTTAACTGATTTCACCTTTAAAGCATGATAACCTTGAAAATGGTTTAATAAACAATTACAATTAAATCAGTCAGTTCAGTTTGATGCAAGTGACGATGAGCTAAGTTTCGCCTTTCTCCTCGTCGACTACGTCGTTACCGCATTCAACGTTGCACGTTTTGTAGCAACGAAATTGCATCAGACCAATTTCGCATATTTCTTTTGGATCTTCTTCAGTCCACAATTGACACCAAGATGTCCAAGATTCTCGTGAAGTTGCCTTGATGGCATCAGTAGCGTTTGGACATTTCGGATGATAATATGGAAATTTTGGCTGTCCTGAAAT
Organism: Trichinella pseudospiralis; assembly: GCA_001447645.1. Taxonomy (NCBI): domain Eukaryota; kingdom Metazoa; phylum Nematoda; class Enoplea; order Trichinellida; family Trichinellidae; genus Trichinella; species Trichinella pseudospiralis. The sequence goes on along the minus strand of JYDV01000008.1, from coordinate 185,585 downwards.
TGACGTGGCTGCTTTCACAAAACTGACTTAAAGAACAACCAACACACTATTAATAATAAAATTAATATTAATTAATATAAAATAGAACTACTATTTTGCCTGCTAAAAATACCAATTTGCTTTATTCAAAACCAATTCAACATATTCATTTACCCGTAAATTGTCCATCCTGTGTAAGATTTATTTTCAAAGGCTTGGCACAGGTCTTGCAGCAACGAAATCTGCCAAAGTAAAAGTCTTGACTGCAACGTTTGGGTCGAATTTTGATTTCACCAAGACACAACGATGCCGGACTCACGTCCATGCACTTCACCAATTTCGTCACTTGCTCTTCAGCAACTGTTCCCCAGTCGACCACAAAAGCACCAACAACGACGAACAGCAGAACCAACAGTTCACACTTCAAATTCATCCTTGTAACAAAATCTCAAACTAATGCTAAAGCCATCATTAATTAATATGGCATGTGCGCAATGTTCAATGCTCGCCATTTTGACAAATTTTTAAATATTTGCCGACATTTAATTGATGCTCAACAGAAGAAGCTCCATGTTGTTCAGGTATAGCGATATACATGCATTGAGCAGGTTGTTTAAAATTTGCCACGCCACTTTTCGCAGATTGCTTGCAACGTGATAAACAACGGTTCAACAAATGCATGCAGCGCATCCATCCGCTTTTCCTAGCATCAAGTGAAAATATTTATCTATCAAATATTGCAAATCATTGATTGAAATTGTTGATTACAAAAATCATTTCATTTCATTCAATTTCCAATCCCGTTGGTTTCATCAGACTGAAGCATAAAACTGTACACATGGATAAACTTTTCTTCATGAAAGAGAAGCAACAGAAAGAAAAAAGTGAAAATGAATAATAATAATAATAATAATAACAGACTAGAAAAGTTTGTGAGCAACGTTCAACAAATAAATTGCAGAAGCCAAACATTGGTAGAAATGAATATTAAAAAAAAAAAGATAATGCGTTCTGCATTCTCCTCCAACAAAAAAAATGATCATATACATTACACATCATACGCTTTCATTCAGTTAGAACTTATTAATAACACAAATTCATTGGCAACTGATGCAAGTTCAAAAAATTCAATCTTATATTTTCTTCAATTTCAATTTTCAATATTCTAATGCGGGGATTCTGGAAAGCCTTTCAGTTTTCGGCGACGTCTGCCTGTCCATCAGCATCGGATCATAATTTAGACCGTAAATTTTCAACGCCTTCTTGTTCATTCTCTGCAACAGTTCTGATGAAACTTTCTGCGTTGTACGCAAATACGTGTGCCACTCTTTCAAACTGATTTCATCCTATAATCAATTGCATTACATAAAAAGATGATGCATGCTCACGTTGAAAAACAAAAAATCAATCGGCCGTTATTTTTCAACATTTCAATAATTTTTAAAAAGATTATAAAAAAAAGAAAATTTTGCTGTTTTTACAATGCAAAAAAAACAAGAAAAAAAATCAAATAAAATCACATTTCGTGAAAAGTGTGGAAAAGTAATTTTTAAATAATTTATTTGTATAAAATTGTATAAGTTCCAGAAATTAGAATACCTGAGTGGTCAATACAAGACGTGAATCTTTGGTACCGTCCCGAAAACGAATAACTATCGATTGTTCACCTTTCACTGGCCGCAAGTCTGCCGACACATCTTCAATTTGATCCATGAAATAAAGCTACAACAGATACAGATACAATATTTGGTTTTATTTTATTTTATTTTTTTAATTTTAATTAAATAAATTGATCGTTCGTTTACTTCGGGTTTACCGCTCAGCGATTCCGGATAAAGTTCTAAACGGCTTGGATATAATTTACCGTAACGCTGTTGCCAAGCGGTGGTAAATGGACCGCCCAATTTTTTAATATAACCGTGAATGATCACGTCGCTTTCTTGAAAGCAAAATAACCACAAAAAGAATAATTTGCAAAAAATAATTTTCAAAATATAAACTTGCAACCTTTTTCTTCGTTATCAAATTTAATTTTCTGTTTCGCTTTTCTTTTGTGTTCAATTTTATCCGCCTCTTGATTAACAATGTCGAAAACAGTGTCGGCAATCTCTTGCTGCCAGCGTTCAGATATTGTGATGTTGAAACTTTTGTACAGTTCGTTGTCGGCTTCGGTTAGCTGAAATTATACAAACAAAAAAAACCTTTAATAAATAATATACCGTATAACAAATTTTCACACTTTGATCCCTTTCACATCATCCTCGTCAAAGTTGCCAATGTCGAAAGCGTCGGCAGCGTTCACTTCACCTCTGGGAGGCACCAGTGGTGGTCGAAGTTGCCTCAAATGAACCTGTTGCCAATCGATCACTTGAAAAAATGGATGAGATTTCACCTCATCGGCACTGCAAAGGAAAAAAACAAATGATAATTTCTTAAAGCATAATTTAAAAAATTTAACAATTGTTGGTTGACTACCCTCGACCCAAGCACCCAAGACGATCAGAGACCTCTCTTTGCAAGAGACCATCAATCAGATCGTTGCAATCAGCACTGAAGCAATCAGCTTTGTCAATTTCCTTAAAAAAATTTTAATCAAATTCCATTAATTTTTTGATTAAAATAATTATAAATCAATAAATTTTCTATCAAACAGTAATATGAACATACTAAAGTATATGGATATTTGTCATCGTTCCTATCTTTGGTCTTTTGCTGTCTGCATGGACTGTGCCTGAAATTGTAATCATCAAATAACAGAATCATTTAAAGAATGCAATGTCACAATTGACAATTACCCTTTCAACAATTTGTACAGCATACAACCAAAAGAAAACCAATCAGCACTTGAATCGTATGCTACACCTTTGGCAAGAACTTCAGGAGCCATGTAGCCGTGCGTTCCTCTTGAAAATTAACAAATCAACGTTGACAACAATAATAACTGCTTTAGCATTGCAAAAACAAAAAACAAATAACAATTATTAATTTTATTATTTAAAATATAAAAACATACTGTATATTATTCAATTTAACGATTAATTAACAATCAGTTTAACACTTACACTGACGCATGCGGCTTCTTTTTTGAAAAGTCACACGCAAGACCTAAATCTGATATTCTTATGTGACCATTTTCATCTAGCAATATATTGGCAGGCTATAAAAATAAAAAAAAAAAAAAGAAATCAAATAGTAGCAACAATACATGAACTAATTATCCGTTAGCAAAACATGAACAATTTACCGAATCTTACTGTACGTATGTGTATACGCATATAATATGTTACATTAAATAATAATAGCTTCCAGAAAAAAATTGCACCTTCAAATCCCTGTAGACAATGAATCGGCTGTGCATATGTTCCAGGCCGAGAATCACCTCGGCAGCGTAAAATCGCATTTCATCTTCAGTAAATACCCCGTGCTGGCTGAGATGATAATGCTATAAAAGCAAAGACAATAGCAATAAAATTTGAGATCAATGAAGAAAAATGTTAAAAAATCAGAAGAACAACAAACCAAATCTCCGCCATTCATCAAATCCAATATAAAAATAAGCTTATCTGGCGTTTGAAAAGCATAAGTCATGCACACTATGAATGGACAATCTTGCTGAAGTATCAGAAAAATAAAAGTTTTAAATTTACACAACAACAATGAAATAATATTTAAAAAAAAAATACCCCAGTGCTGACTAGTGAAAGAATAATACGTTCGTTCAACGCCAGCGTCTCGCCTTGTTTCATCTTTATTCGCTTCTTATCCAAACATTTCATTGCATACCTATTTGAAGGTGTTGCCTTTCGTAAACAAGCAAACAAACAAACAAACAAATAAATAAATAATTTACATTTTTCCCGTGTCAGCTTTTCGGCAACCAAAAACTTCACCAAAACCACCACGTCCAATGATCCTGTGTACGCTGAAATCGTTCATTGTAAGCTGCAAAAACGAAAAATCATTTAAATCATTTTAAATAAATAAATAAACATATATATATATTCTTTTTTTTCTTTTCAGAAACCTGTAAATTCAATTCCAAATTCTTCCATTGACAAAACCGGGTATATTTTTCACTAAATAATTTACATTTTTGATGATGGAAATAATAATTTTTTTTAAGAAAACCTTTCCAAAAACTTTTCAAATATTTCGCCCTCAAGCTGATCGTAGATTTCCGTCACGTAAGGCTGAAAACAATGCTTGTTGTATTGAAATTTTTATTTTTAATAAATAAGAAATGTCATTTACCGAAATGATACAACTTCACAGAAAAAAAAAATATATATATACACATATAAATTAATTTTTTTAATAAAACTGTAAAAATAACCAATTAAGCAAATGACAAATAGCACACAAATTATTCCAATCATAAAAAGCAGAGCGGAGAGAAAGTACTTTTTGAGTGTTTTGATGAAAAGTTAATTGCAATTAAAAAAAAAATCTTCTTACTTGGAAAAGATCACTGGGTGTGTCACCTTTCATCAAGTGACGTTGCACGTGCTGCAACGCTTCTTTTGAATAATGCTTAAAAAATAATTTGAAAAAAAATCAATAATCACACAATCAATTATCCGGCTATTGGAATTTCAAATTATCGCAAACATCGTAAACAAGCAAATTCACGCCATTAAACTTTTTAAATTGCTATTTTTACGTCGTAAAAAATCAATAAAATCAAAGAAGAACACAATCAAAACATTCATATATATATATATATATATATATATATATATATATATATATATATATATATATATATCTGCACTTCATAATCAAATACATCATCAATAAAAAGTCTTGACGGAAAAATAAATGCTAAAATCAGTATTCTTTATATTACAAATTTTTTTTCAAATAATTCAGTAATAAAAATTATTAATTCAACTAAAGTTTAAAAAAAAATTCTCAATTATTTTGTTTTATTATTTGTGTAAAAAATCGTTTAAAACATGAACAGCTCCAAATTGAGCTCTTTTCCAAAAATAGAATCTGTGGACAATAAGCAACTTTGATTGAAATGTTCAACAGCTAAAAGTGGAAAGAAAAAATTAAATACACATATACAAAATGAAATTATCAAATATAATATACAGTTATATTTGGGCATATTGAATTTTGCAATTTTTTCACGCTTTAACGTTCATCCGTTAAGCATTTTGAATTCTATATTTAACAAACGAACAATAATTTCGTAAAAATCGATACATCTCTTATATCAATGAATAAATTTGATATTTTACATGGATAGTCGGATTACTGAAAAAAAATGATTAAATCCAAAAGAATAAAATTTTCACAGACTTACATGGGAATGAGTTAACATTTCCGCCATGATGTACCGATCGTAAATTTCTTTCGCTTTTACCAGCCTTTCCTCGTTCAGCTCTAATTTTTCATACTCTTTAATCTGCAAAAGAAACAAAAGCCACTTTTCCATTATGTATTTTCAATAAATGCTACTATGCTAGTAGTGATCAAGCTCACCTCTTCGTAAAAATTTATCTGCGGGCAAGCGACATCGCATATATTTTCACAAAAATCTTTCATCAACAAAAATCCTAAATTAATCATAAAATATATATATATATATATATATACAC